>JBBPBX010042859.1:6051-28204 GCA_038048925.1 Garcialebias charrua | reverse complement strand
AGCTTTAAACTACATTGACTCTTCGACGATTGAGATTTAACAAAACGAACTGCATGTTGGCATAGTTAAATCCATATCATTCATTAACCAATGTTAATACAAAACCTTTTTGGCTGGGAGTGTTCAGAACCAAACAATATCTCAACTAATGACAACAGTAATGACTAAACAACAAGGAAACAACGTTTCACTGCTTCGACACACTCTTGTCGTCAGATTCCAAAGTGCAACACACAAGAAAAACAGGTCTCAACTTTATGACCGAGGTCAAATTAAATCTCGTGGATTTAAACGGTTGTTAAGGTTAGTTTTTGTTGTGGGTTTTAGGCTTAGCGTTTCTAAGTTCAAATTGGACAATGCGACTTATAGGGTGGGAAATATGGTAGTTTAAACCTGATTAGTTTATTTACTAACTTGTGTTTGGACGACCTTATTATCCCATGAAGTCGGTGAGTTTGTGAGATCTTTGTCTTTTGTGGAGTCATTGAACGCCTTGTAAGGTTTGATCTGATTTCGATGTACCCATTTAGCAATTGGCTCTTTGCGGCCTTTGCTGATTTTGATTTCGTAGACGACTGAGGACACTTTGTCTGTTATCAGATGAGGTCCAGTCCACCTGGGCATTAGTTTGCGGGCGAGAGTTCCGGTCTCGGACCCTCCTTTCCCGGTTGCTGGGGCGAACGTATAGTACCAGACTCTGTCTCCCACTTGGAGTTCATTATGAGAGGCCTTCTGGTCGTAGTACGCCTTGCGTCCTTCAGCAGATTTTTCCAGGTTTTTCTGGGCGAAAGCAAAAGTGTTTCTGAGGTGTACATTCAAATCTTTCATGTATTGTTGTGTAGTGTAGGCTGTCGCCATGGCGGCGTCGCCTGGTTGGTACAACAGGTGTAGAGGGAGAGTCATTTGTCGACCGGTCATCATCTCGAAGGGAGAGATGCCAGTTGATGTGTGTGGAGTGGCTCTTATGGCCATGAGGACCAGAGGGAGTTTCACGTCCCAGTCCTTGTGGTTTGCAGCCACGTATTTCTTCAAAATACTCACCACAGTTCTGTTTGCTCTCTCACTTGGCCTGAAGCCTGTGGGTGGTAGCCGACATGAAAGTTAGCCTTGACGCCTAGCGTCTTCCACAGTTCTTTCATCACTTCACCTGTGAAGTGTGTACCTTGGTCTGAGTTCACCCGAAGGGGAAGTCCAAACCTTGAAAATATATGATTCATTAACAACATAGCAGTGGTTTGTGCTGTGTCGTTAGGAGCTGGTAGGCATTCTACCCATTTGGTAAATGCACAGGTTACCGTGAGAAAATATTTATTTCCTCTAGAGCTCTTAGTGAGTGGTCCAACCCAGTCGATCTGGAGGTCAGACCATGGGAATGCAATGCCTCTGCTTTGCAGTGGTGCTCTGTGAAGTGGTCTGGTTGGCTGAAACTGGCCACAGACCACGCACCCTTCAATGTAGTCCTTGACATCCTTTTTCATTCCAGGCCAATAGGCAATTTGTTTTAATGCCGTCAGCGTGGCTTTATCTCCTTTGTGTCCTGCGGACGGGAGATCATGGGCATGAACTAACATCACCCCCCTTTGGTCATGGGGAACCACGAACACAGGTGAGGACGTTGGTCCATGAGCAAAAGTTAAGATGCCCTTGATTAGTTTTAGCTGTTTGCGCAGCTGATAGAGGACCTTAAGGTCTGGATCGGAATCCAGGTCGTCTTTAGACGGACTATTTTTGTTCGGATCAGTCAGGTACAGTATCATGGAGTTGATAGCAGGATCCGACTTCTGTAGTTGGATGATGTCTGGGTCAGTCAGTGCGGGTCGTACAGAGACTGCGTCGTCAGCAGGTCTGGCTGCGGCCTGTGCACGTGTGACTGCCATAACCCTGACTGTAGGTTGTATTGACAGAGTCTTGATTAACCAGGAAGGGTCGAAGGACCATAAAGGACCTTCGTCGGCTCCTTCTTTGGCTAAGGAATCTGCAATGTCATTGTAGTGCTTGTCATCGCCTGGGACTCTAGAATGTCCTGGAACTTTCTTCCAGTAGATCTGTAAGTCGTGTGATGTCACCAAGTGATCACACGCTATGAAAAGCTCTTTGTGTTTGACCACTTTCCTGTCGCTTGTTAGGAAACCATTCTGTTTCCACACAGCGAGGTGACAAGCGAAACTTAAACGAGCATAGTTAGAGTCAGTGCAGATGACTAGCGTCTTGATGGAGTGTTCTACTACCATCTGGAGAGCTATTAGGATTCCTGCAATCTCAGCGTACTGAGAAGTCTGAGAGCCTAATTTGTAGCTGAAAGTTATCTGCTCTTGGTCATGGAGGAGAACCCCTCCAACACCTGCTCTGCAGATTTTGTCGCGGAGGAATGAAGATCCATCCACGTACAATGTTGTCATATCTTTGCAGATATTGTCATCGAAGAAGTGGTGATTCGGGTCTTCAGTTACTGGGGGTTTCACCTCAACCGGCGGCTGGGTGGCTGGTACATCTTGTGTACACTTTTGGCAGATTGCCAAGTCCGTCCCCAGATGTGACTTCTTGTTTTGACCATAACGTATGTCTAGGTTAAAACTTTGAAGCGCCATGAGCCACGTTGCAACACGTGAGTTTGTTACCACACCATCTCTGATGCGTTCACTGTTAAGAAAAGTCACTGGCTGGTGTTGTGTTTCCACAATTATTTTCTGTCCACCAATGTAGCTGGAGAAATGTTTTACTGCCCACACTGTGGTCAGTAGAGCTTTCTCACAGTCTGAGAATCTCAACTCGGGGCCTGCCATCGTCTTGCTGGCGTAGGCCACCACACGCTTGTCTCTGTCGTGTATCTGGTACAGACCTGCACTTATACAATGAGCTGAGAAGCCCACTTCCAAGTAAAACTCTTTGTTGTAGTCTGGGTAGACTAAACATGGGGCTGACTTGATCCTGTTTATGAGAGCGTCCATTGCCTGCTGCTGTTTGTCAGTCCAGACAAATGGAACGTCTTTCTTTAGGAGTTCAGTCAGTGGCTTTGCAAGGTCTGCATAGTTTTCTATGAACTGGTTCGAGTAGTTACACACGCCAAGAAAACTTTGTAGTTCTTTGAGATTGGTGGGGACTTTGAGATTGTCAAGGCCTTGGGTGCGAGTCAACTGTGGTTGTACTCCGTCTGGACCTACGAGTAGGCCAACGTAGTCCACCTTGGTTCTGCACCACTGGCATTTAGACAGTGATATTTTAGCACCAGCAGTTGTCAGCTGATTCAGAACGTGGTCGATCTCAGCCAAATGTGAGTCCAGTGTTGGCTGCCTCAGAAGGACATCGTCCACGTAAATCAGTGTCCCACGCTCATGGGCGTCTGGACATGCTTTGTTCAAGAAGATGTTGAACTCCGCAGGTGAGTTAGCGTAGCCAAAGGGACACCTGGTAAAAGTGTATTGTCGGCCACCAAAGGTGAAAGCTAGTTTGTATTGGTCCTCGGCGCGCACAGGGATGGTCCAAAAACCAGAGGCGACGTCGAGGGTCGAGAAGTACTTACCATTGGTGACCTTGGGCAGTTCTTGTTGGAGCTGGGTCATTGGCCACCGTGATAAGGGGACTTGTTTGTTTAGCTTTCTGTAATCAATTGTGAGTCTCCACTTTCCATTTGGTTTTAACACTGGCCACAAAGGCGCAGAGTAAGTGCTGTTACAGTATCTGATGATACCATTCTTTAGAAGGTTATCAAGGATTTCCCTGATAGGTTGATGTGCTGCCAGAGGAATCTTGTACTGTCTGACAAATGTGGGTGGAGCTTCGGGCGGGGTTGGGATGCTCACTGAGTGGAGCGTGGTCAACCCACAATCCATTGAGTCGGTTGAAAATGATTTCTCAAACTTTAAGAGAACTTGACGTAGTCTGTCCCTTTCTCCATCAGTTTTCAGGGCGTCGGCTTGGGCGACCACCTGTTCGATCTGAGAAGAAATTGAGAGGGGTTCTTGTTCTTTGGGGAGCTCCAATGAATCCCTTTCTGTGTCATTTACCCTGTTTATAGGCAGGACACTATAGGTATGAGAGCTTAGGCTGATGTCTCGGTTTAGACCGACCCCATAGACTGTGTCTTGGTCGACCTCATTGACTGAGACGAGAGCTATGGCCTGTTTTGGCTTTGTGAACAAGACTTGCCCCGTGTATTCATGTGGGATCAGGTATTCTGGGAGTCCTCCCAGAAATGTAATGCTCAGTTCAAAATCATGGAAATCAGTGGAGATCAACCATCCTATTTTTGTGTATTTCTTGATCAGTACCGCTTCCGTGCCTGTGTTACACACAGCAACAGATGTGGTTCTGCAGTCGAGGCTCACTTGTCTCGTGGCCTCAATGGACAGTCCTAAGTTGTAAAACTTAGGAGATAGTTGAAAGTATGCCTGCTTTTGGCTAATAGCTTGATTAGCTATGATGTGAACTTCCACCATCTGGTTCATTGCCTGAGGTAGTACTGTGATGGATTGGTTGCAAGCAACCTCGCAGACTTCTGGTATGGTCTGTCCAGCTTTGAGATTTTCTGTGCTTAGCACAGGAGAATCCATTTTGTCTGTTTCCAGCGACCACAGTACATTGTTGACGGTGTCCACTCGGACACCCAATCTTACCAAAATGTCAGAGCCTATATAGGATGCATGTGGTAAGTTTTGGACCACGAGGAACGGGTGGACCAGTTCTCGTTTGTTCCAGTTCATGTTCAGGCGAATGACTCCATTTGCGGTCATTACCCGCTCACTGTTGGGATCGAGATGAAAGCGTAAAGCTTTCTTCGTTAGTTCTAGACCCATTTGTTTTTTAACCAAGGTTTCATAAAGAGCTTGGCTGATTGCTGAATTATCTGTCCAAGGAGACAGTACAGCATCTTCGGTGTGGGATCCCTGGATCTCGACACCTTTTACTACCTGTTGTAGGTAGTGTTCAGTGAGTGCTGATTGTTTCAGCTCGCAGAGGAGGCTTTCTTGTTGGGCCTCTTCTGCCTCACCTGTTTTTGTAGGTTCACTTACCGGGCTCTTGTCCTCAGATGAGGTGTCCCGTGTGTCCTTTGCGGTACCTGCGGTTAGGCAGTCTGTATCACAACTAGGAGGCACTTTTATTGGCAGAGGCTTTCTCACTGTGCTCCACATTTTCTGTCGGCCATAGTCTATAATTGCATCAAAGCGGTTTATAAAGTCTTGGCCAACTAGAAATGGGAATGAATCGAGTGTAGACACATGTACCGGGTGGTATAATGTCATTTTGCCAATCTGCATGTGAACCATAGCTATAGCTGTTAGGGTTGTTCTCGTCTCTGCGAGACCCTGCAGTTCTATAGCACTTTTTACAAGGGGTATTTGCCTGTGAACACCGATAGCGGCGGTCCGTAGTTCCTCGAACAGTTTGGCTGACATAATGGTAATGTCGGCTCCGCCATCCAGGAGTGCTTCATGCGTGAGGACCCCTTCCAGTGTGATTGGCAGGTAAGCTTTCATAGCCTCCCCCCTTTTTTCAAAGTCACACAGAAACCTTAAAGGTTTCGGCCAATCATTCTGTTTACGTTGACCTCTGACTGTGTAATCTTTCTTCATCTGAACCGTCAGTGCAGTCACCAACGTGTCTGAGTTTTCAGTTTGTGGCGGGTCACTGTCGTCGATGGTTGAGTTTTCCCCCCCTTTGTTTGATGAGGGGCTGTTAGAGTCTGTGACAATAATGTCATGGTCACTGTCAACGTCTTGTTGACTGACACACTCTGGACTGTCAATGTATTGACTGTCATTATCCTGATTGTCAGCATCCTGACCATCAGTGTCTTGTTGACTGTCGTGATTTGCGTGCTCTGACTTACTATCAACGATAGTGCTACACATCACTCCAGGTTTGGTATCATTGCTTGTATTATCCAACACTTTTAACAACCGACGTATGTTCTCCATGTCCTCTGGGGACAGAGAATTATGGCCTTTCTTCTGGAACTTTTGCGATTTTTTGCCTGTCTCGGACTGTTCCATTCGAGGGGCAGGAGGGGCTTGTCCTTGACCTGGGGGTTCCTGTTGGGACCCCCCTTTGTGATATGGTTTACTTTTGTGACCATCTTTCTTATCTTTAGGACGTGCGCCCCCCTTTTGAAATCGTTTTCCGAACTCTGGGTCTTGTCTGAGCCACTGCGGTTCATAGTTCCAGCGGGCACCTTCACTACGTGGTCTGTTAGGTCGAAAATTCTGTTTTTTCTCACCCTTTGTAGGATGGGGAGTCGGTTTCCGCGCCCCTTCCAGCTCTAGTGAGTTGGATTTGACCATTTCACCAGGACACACCTCAAAGGGTGTTTTGTTTGGTGTGCGACCTGTAAAAACATCTATCGCGCACTCTCTTATTTCTTCGATGGACCTCCGTTTGTAGTTTGCGCTGACATGTACTTTCTCTCTTATGTCAGGGCAAAGATTTTTGCTGAAGATATATTTAAACCCTACCTCTTCCTCCATCTCTGGTTCGCATCTGTCACCGAAATAGGCACGGAATATTCGGTCATAATATGACCTTGGGTGCTCATTCCTACCTTGCTTGACGTCCGCCGCCGCTATGATGCCATCGGGCCCCGTGCAAGGAGTATACTCCTTTATCAGCGCAGCACATAAAAGACTGTAGTCTTTCATCACGGCGTCCCGTTGACGCTTCATGAAAGCATGCACTGTCCTGTCCGAGGTTAACCTTACCAGACAGATTTTATCATCAACTGTAGCTTCTGGGAAGCGTTGAAGCTGGAAATCAAGGTCATCGAGATAGATCTTGGTTTCATGTGAGCCCAACGGGCCTGGAGCAAAGGTTTGAATGCTTTTAGCCATATTCCGTAGTTCAGCCATTGAAAGAGGAGTTTGTGGGTTATTATCAGATCCACCCACCGGCGTATCCGGTGGGTTTGTTGGTTTTAGAGGCCCTAAGGGACGGCGTGGTGGATTAGGCGATGGAGTTGATGTTATAGGCGGTGGTGTTGGTGTTCTAGGCGGATCTGGAGACTGACCTTTAATTAATGCCAGACATTTTTTCATTTCGTTGATTAATTTGTATTCAGTTGAGGCCAGCTTCTCCCTGCACTCTTTTAATTCTACTCGGTTGTCTATACACTCGCGTTGTAATTCACGACACCGACTGTAGAGTTCATCTTTTTCAAGAATGACCGCCTCATGTTGTTTTTGTTTGTAAACCAGTTGAGCTGCACCGTCCATCTGAGACTGTTTTAGTGACTGAACCTCCACCTGCAGCTTTTCAGCTTCCATTCGAGCTAGTTGTAAGTCAACATTGAATGCTGACTTATCCGCCTTGTGCGCTCTTTGTTCATACTTCAGATCATGCTCTGGACCTGAATTTACTCTGACTTCCTGGTCCAACCTGGCCTTTAGTAACAGGGCCAGCTTTGCTAAACGCTCCATACTGACCTTTTTTGCTTCCTTTTTTGAGCCACTGTTTGCCACTGTTGTCAGCTCAGCGTTTAATGTTAGTGGAGTCATTTCAGGCACCTTTTTACCATAATCTGTGAACATTTTTGCAAGCTGCCCTAAAACCTCATCAATCCAGTCTGGCTTATGTTTTCCAGGCTTTTGATCCAGGCCTTGAGGATCTGGGTCCACTGGCCCTGTATCTGACTCTGCATCTGACTCTGCATCTGACTCCGCATCAGACTCTGCATCAGACTCTTTGTCCGATTCAGGATTTGATTCGGGATCTGATTCAGGAGGACCCGACTTTTGGGTCTGAATCTGTGACCAGATCCCTCAGACTAGAATCCTTATCCACTTCTTCTTTTTCTGCCATCGTTTTGTATTGATTTTGTTTGAATCAATAAGATGGTATTTATTATAGTGTATGCAAATAAATGTTTTCTTAGCGTTGAGTTACTTCACTAAAACAGCTTTCTGGTTTTATCCTTGTAATCTATAAACAAGCCTTTTATTCATTCAGAACCTATTATTTATTTTAGGTTTTACCTTCAATGAAAAATGTTTTAAGTTAAAGCCTTTGTGGCCGTATTAACTTAATAGACTTATCTTTTAAAACAATTACTATTAAACCACGCTTAATTTTTCTGTCTTTCACCCAAACACCTATTTAAAGATTTCAAATAAATGCACTGTTAACACTAAAATTTAGCAGATCCTGTTTAATTTTGCTCCAAGAGAATGTATCTGGAGTGAGAAGTGTACTTTTGTTTGTTATTTTAAATTATTTTGTATTTAAAATAAGCAAAAATGTTTGTCTGTACCTCTGTTATTCTAAAAAATTATTTAAAATAAACAGGAGTTATTGTTTGTGTACAGAACAATTTTAGAGCTGGTACTTCACCATAAAAATGCTGACTTTGTATGATGTTTTATGAGAAAATTCATCTGTTAACGTCTTTTAACCAACAGGGGGCAGCTTCAAGTCTTAATGTTATCACGAGGAGACTGATTTTTCTATTCAGTATTTAAACTAAAAACAACCTTTTAGAGTTAGTTTCTAGTGTGTCCGTGATAAGCGCTCGAACCACGTTCTTGTCAGAGACAGATTTATGTGGTTAGACAGTTTAGATGGCTTCAAATGAGTTTTTAAACTCTCAGTGAAATCTCCGTTTGTCCTGTGAGTGTGAACTGCTTGTCACCCAAAGTGCACCTGGAAATGACGACAAAAATAGGCGGGTCGACGTAGCGCGTCACCAGCTCTCGTACTTGAGTGAGGCGGAGCTCGCTACAAAGATACGTGACGTCAACCAATCAATCACAGCGCTTGTAGTACTATTCCCAAGCATTCATGGTGAATGTAGTTTTCTTACCTTCGACCAATGCAGTGCCGGAAATGACGACAAAGTGGGCTGGTCGCAACGGCGTGCGTCCCCCACCTCAGCGAATCAGCGCTTTACAGATACGAGGCGTGATTGACAGATCACGACTCTCTTTTTATCCAATCACAGCTCATAAACAAACGTGTAGGACACGTCGCTGTAACGTTAGCTTAGCACAGCAGAACCCAATTCTATAGACTCTATACACAACTCAAACGCTTCAAATTAACTTTCCAAAATTCTGAAACATGTCAATCACATTTATAACAGGCACAACTTAGCTACGCTCAGTAACCAGCAGGTCAACTGTAACACGACACAGACTCCCTCGGAGCCGCGTTCAGGTCGGTTCCGTCCACTTTAAAGGAGCAGAATTCGGGTTTCAGAACCACTATCCGACAACGTTCTAACAGTAATATGCTTCTTTGACCTGCTCTAAAATGTAAAATACCACACATAGCAATCTGGTAGATGTTAATTATAGCTTTCAGGCTTTTGACTCGGCGGTCAACAAAGCTTTGTACAGGAGTGTGTGCGTGAGCTGGACCGAACAGAACCAGAACCCCCACAGACCACGGGCTGACAAGACCTCACCTGAATGCTTCCAACAGCGTGTAACAGAGTTGAAACAATAACAATCTCTCAGCTTCAAATGATAAAAACATGCAGAATCTGCCTGTCTTGAACACTTCCAGCCAAAATTATTATCCTCAGAGTTTAAAACTTGGATCCTATTATGCAAACATGACGTTACAGTTCATGAGAGATCACAGATTTATCAGTAAACTTTCAGAAACTCGTACGGTGCCACCAGATGTAAAGGATTATGAGGAGGTCAATATTAATACTGACCTCTTTACCTTAATTAATTTACTCATTCAGATTGAATAGTAATTTCACGGATTCTTTCTTTTTCAGTTTACCCAATATTTCTGTGATCTTTATGATGGATAAATAAATAAAGCCATAGAGTGACAATGGACACGTTAACTTAGTTGGTATGTCAAAGACACTACCATTTATTTAAAATAAATCAACTAAATTAACACCATTACACTTGATTGACATGATCTCACTTTCTTGCAATTTAACACGTCAGCACATTTAAATTGTAACACAACAGACATAAATACAGGATGTTAACATATTTAGTCTGAGGCCCTATGACTTAAATAGTTTCCAGCTTAGAATTGAGGGAAAAGGAAATAGGAGGAAAGATGGAGAGATGGTTTAAAGGAAATTGTCTTGAGCATGTTACCAGAAGTGACACTTTTCATCCGACTTCTGCTAAATCCAGGTACGTTTGTAAACAGCTCTTTACCTTTGACGACGAGTCTGATAAAGAGATGACACCAGCCTTTCAGATGCACAGAGTCCTTCAGGCCCAGCCCGTCCGAGCCGGTCCTCGTTTACGTTTTCAACGTCTCCTGGGATCCGCGTCAACCATCAGAAAATATGTCAGCTACTGGCCTCTGACTTCAAGATAACTATTCCAGGAAGGAATAACAAAGTTTTGAGCTTACGCTCGTTCGAAGTAGACTCATAACAACATGTTATTAGTCCTTAACTGGATGACGTGTCCTTAGCGTGTGACTAGACGATCATCAGTTCTTAGACGAAGACTCACATCCTAGTCTCGTCCGCAGACTCATCGGTTCCAGCAACAGCTTAGAACTTTTAGGAAGGATCTGAGATGAGAGAGACTTGTCTCTTTTTCATTGGTCCGTGGACCAGCGAGGAGTTCACTTGTTGTTATCAAGATTCAAGGTGAAATTCACAGCAGAGTGAAAATGTTTTGGAAAGACAGAGAGTGCTGGAGCCCTTTTCATAAAAACAACGGATTAACTGTCTTCTGACTTTCTAAACAAAACGGCCGGGTCTCTCTGACCCGAGTCTTCAACTTTCACCCAGCAGTGGACACAGTGATGTGCAGAAGTGACACAGTTTAACTCTTACAGAATAACACAGCTTAAAAGCACACATCATGAAAATGACAAAAGTTATTCTTTTGATTACATTAGAATAAAATCAAAGATAGAAATAGTCTCTTTTGGTGACTATGTTCTCAGATTACAACTAATGGAATAATTTGTAGTAAATGTCTTGTTTTACTGAGAGGTCAGTAAAGGTCATCTCTGGAACAGTTCAAAAATACACAGGTGTATCAAAGTGGACACGGTCATGCCCACTACACTGGACACTCCCAGCTAGAAGAGGTTTTGCATTAATGGTAATTGATGATTTAAGTGGATGTAACTATGCAAACATGCAGTTTCATTTTGTTAAATACCTCAATAATTGAAGAGTCATTGTAGATTAATGCTACTTAAGGCACTATAATCTACATTGATCTCACAATCATTTAAGTAGAACCGATTCGATCGTTTCTATTCTAGATTATCTATTCATTTTTGATGAGTCTCGCCATAGACTTCAAAATTTATAGGGAATACCAAATCTTGCGTCGTTCGTCTAAAAGGACAACAGACATTTAGACCATACTATATTTTCTTTTCTATTTTAGTTTAACTAAAACTAAATTATTAATGGAGGAATACTTTGGAAGAAGATGCTTTCATTACAGAAGCCCTCCTGAACCTTTGATAGGTATAGATCCCTATATATGATTTTTACAGCATTGATCCACCCCTTAATTGGTAATTGTAGCTGATCTAAACCATGATAGCTTGCATACCAGGTGCATATAGGTAAGGCTTAATGTAAAATCCCAATCATAAGCCCACCTTAAACCACATAACTGCATGACACATAGAACCAGAGTGGCACGGACTGGAAACCAACCAGCCTTCAACCTTCGATGTGGGGACCTGCTACTCCAACGTTGGTCTTCAACCTTCATCCAAGGGTCGCCTCCTCTGCCTCAATCGAGGGATCCCCTCTACATGCTGATTATAAAAACAATTGTTGCTGATCAATCAACAAAACTAATCGTGGTGGAATTACTGCTGTGGAATTACCGCTGTGGATTATAAGACTTTGTTTTCCAAAGGATTAAAAGCTTACCGCAATGGGATTACCTGCGAACAGTTTGGAATTTCCGAAAACGTTATGGGATTATAATTTTTTTCACCTACTGGATTACATCAAGATCAGAGACATTTGGTGGTATCTTTTCATGTTGGACCTCATCCCCGTGGACAGGCAATGAGTTCCAAAAGGGGGGACTGTAGTGATACAACCTTGAGTTTGAAGCACGTCTCTGATCGTTCTCAGTAATGAACTTTTTGGGAGTTATTCCTGAAGGGACAATAATACTTTTATTACTTTAATTTGAATCAAACATCATAAATTAAGTCATCCAGAGACTTCTTTTATTTTGTGTTAATTCAAATGTCATCAATGAATAACTTGTGTTATTTGTACAATCATTAGTGCATTTAATGTTTGATAGTCAAGGACTATTTAATTCAAACTGGACATTTCCTCAAAATGTGGTACATGAAGGATTTCTCCTCTCGAACTTGCATGTGAAGATAAAAGGAACACTTTATCTTTTTCATTTAGTTTGAAAACAGGACAACAAGAGACATTTCGTTTTGTCCTTAAATAATCAAGGTTAATGATGTCTGTTTTTGCTATTATCATAGTAGGTTTCATATGTGATGCTGTAATGACGTTTGTCACAATCAAACCAACAGATCAACAGTGTTGTTAATGAAGTTAAGACAGTTTAAATCAGCTTTTATCATGTATACTGGCGTCTTAAAACTAAACTTCTTATCTTTCTGACATTTTAACCTAACTTATGCCTCCACTCTGTTGCTCTCAGTGGCTCATGGCTCACACAGACCAATCAGAGAGAGCTACGTCTTTCTAGGTCAAGTTAGCCTTAAAAGAGCTCTGACTTCCTGTTTTCCTTGAGTCTGCGGACGAGACTAGGATGTGAGTCTTCGTCTAAGAACTGTTTTGACGCTAATGACACGTCATTCAGTTGGGGTTCATAGCACTGCTGGCTATGAGTCCGCTCCAGAGCAATAAGCTCCATCCCAAGAAGTGTTCCCATCTAAGAACACTTTTATTCTGAAAAACCAACCAGGACCTGCCGCTTTTCTGCCATTCAGAGCGGACGCAGGAGACGCTGAACGGTAACCTCTGGGCCACTACCTCTCTCTCGGACATCAAGGAAGTTCCGTTCTTGACTGACCGTCTGGCCAGGTAAAAAGTCGTCAATGTTACCAGTGTACCTGTGGTTTAGCCGAAGAGTCGCATGAAAGTGTCATTCTGGTTGAATCTCATCCCTTCCCTGAGTCATGAAAACTTCCTTCCTCCTCTCTTCCTCCTCAATTTAAACTTTTCTCCTTAAACTATTTGCCAGCAACTAAGTTAAACCTGCCTGCAGAATAAGTAAAAAATGTCATTCTTTTGCTGTTCTGTTGTCCTAAGTTTGAATCTATCTACAGTTAAGTTATATGAAGTTTAATCAGAGCCAATCCTTATGCGTGTTGATGTAATTTATTGATTATGTTAAATAAATGGTCCAGTCCTGCTGTTCCAACATAAGTTTAACGTTTCCTGTGAATTACATTTCGTCTGGTCACAATTTATTGGTTAAATCCTGAAAAGAGAGAACCCGTTTAATTAAATTGATGATAAGTTTGTGTCAGATAAGATCTACTCAAATCTTTCATTTAGAATATTGTACCGTCAGTAAAACTGACCAGGGTATAATATCCTTACAAATGCAACGGCCGAGTCGAAGAGGACAACATGTCGGACTCCTCAGTTGCCGCCGAGGACTCGACGCCTGAAGTGTCAGACCAAGACGCCGAATATGGTCAAAAATGGGAAACTGCTGATTCCTCCCAGAACCTGGCGCAAATCTTACCGGAACCGGACTTGTCAGTACCTGCCCTGTTCGACCTGTGCCACAGGGTGGCAGATGCCTTGCAGGTCACGTGGCCAAACCTCACGCCTCGCCAACAGGCTACGAGACTAGCGGGAAGCTACTTCTTTGCGAAACAGCTGACAACGTCGCAGAAAATGCCCATTTTTCCGGACTTTCTCATGGAGCTCAAACGCTCCTGGGCGGAACCCGGAGCTTCCATCATGCTGCCATTATCCCGACTCCTTGACATCGCGGGAATGGAGACAGCAGGCCTCGCCAACGCACCCCTGATAGAGGAGACTTTGGCGGCTCACCTGGTCCCCGAAGCCACGGGGACGAAACCCACGCTACCCAGCAGGGCCTGCTACGCTTCGGAGAAACAACTCGAGAAGTGCTACAAGGCTCAGGGCCTCGCGGCTTGCGCAATGAACGCATCGACCATGGTGCAGGCATACCTGGCGGAAAAACTCCAACATATCCAGGTAAAAAAGACGAAGCAAGCCGCAACGGAAGCCATGGAGGAGGCCCGCCGTGCCTCGGACCTCGTGCTCCACATGATAGGGACAATAGCCATTTCCCAAGGCAAGGCAATGGCGGAAATAGTTGTCACCCAGCACCATCTTTGGCTAACCCTGTCAGACCTCCCAAAAAACCAGAGGTCCACTTTCCTCCAGCACCCCATCGAGTCGACGGGACTCTTCGGGGGAGCCTTGGAACGCGTCCAGGCCAGGCTGGAACAAAGACGCAAACAGGCGGAAGCCCTCTGCGAGGGGTTGTTGAGGAAAAGCTTTGCACCCCCAAAGGAAGACACGCGTGGCCCACTACGGAAGAGACCCGCTGGTGGCGGTGAAACCTTTCAGTACCGACCAAGGACCTCTTCAGTGACCCAATGTGGAAAACAGACTCAAACCTGATGAAACAGGACGAACTGATAATTTTACAGGTTTGCTCGTCCACGTGGTACGGGAACCTAACATCTTGAGCCCAGTCTCCCCTTGTAAAAAACTACGAGGAGTGAGTGGTATGTGTGCGCGCACCAAACATGACTCGAATATTGCATGTGTAAATGTAGGGATACAGCTCTCTCATGTCCGTATGGGATGTGGGCCTCTCCACATCTCTCTGAAACTCTCAGTGTTACACCTTCTTGAAGCTCTCAAGGAGACAAGTGGACACTATTTTTGTTACAATTATTTTGAATTAATGGACACCAATCAATCAGAAATAACTTTCTCTTTAATGTGTGTTAATTCAGAATTGATCAACAGTATATTTTTGTCATTTAATGATGATCTGTTACTTACATGAGTTTGACCTTCTGCTGGTTTTATTTCTGCAGAACAAGCAGGCTCTGAATCTAAGGCACGAGTCAGGGTAAACTGTTACTTCCTTCTTTGTGTTGTCTGTGAAGTTAGCCATAATATTCTCTGTGCTCACAAGCGGCCATCTGGCCGATTCTATAAACAAGTTTTCCTACTGTCCTTCAGAGACCTTCTGCCTATGGGATGAAAAATCCATCCGTTATTTTGTTAAACCAACCAATAAGCCATTCAGGAGGTGGCAAACTCCACCCTCCATATAAAGTCTTACTTCCGTGTGGACTTTAGTGTCGAAGGGAAGAACTTGCTAACAACTGTTTGTTTTTCCTCTGGAAAAAGCTGGAAACGTTCTGGTCATTGTGTCAATTAGACCCACGTCTCAGCTGGAGTCACAGTAAAGCCTACTGTGTCCCAAAACACTCATTTCTGAAAGAATTTGTTTTCTGAAGTTTTATTTTGAAAATCAGTCAGTGCGCTTGACCTTTGTTTCCTGCCGAGGGAGGCGAGTTTCCTCGTATCGTGAATCAGCCACACACGCTGAAGTTTCAACTGGACGGCCGTTGGACAAACCCATCCACGTGTGTGTCCAGATACTTCTCCACTCTTATCTCCAAGAGACGAACCGTCAACAGGTAACGAGTCGTGGATGTGGGCTGAACGTGCGGGAGCCCAGCTTTAACTCGTGTGGGGAAAAAGTGCCACCCTGTCTGCTCAAAATAATTAACTTCCTTTAAACTTAGCTTTCATTTCTCACTTCTTCCTCTTATTTCTTATTTTTCTTAAGCCATTAATCTGTCAAGTAAATGTGCCAACAGAAAAGTTTCTAACTGTCTGTTTGATTTTAATTTGAATTCTTGTCAACGTAGTTTAGTAGATCAGAGCTAATATCGATACAAATGTTTAATGTATTTTTATGATTATTTCAATAAAAGGTCTATTTTCTGGTGGACCAACATAAATTGAAGTTTCTCGTGAAATTACATTTTGTCTAGTCACAGTAAAGCAATTTAATACCGGAAAAAGGGTGAACTCGCGAATGAATTTGGGTCAGATCAAGTCTGCTCCAACTTCTCTAAAATATAGGTAAGTCAGTAAACTGACCAATAAGTCCTATACTGTATTATTACAATAATGGATGCCCCGTAAGTGTTTAAATACCTTACCGCCCAATATTATTACACTCTAAAAGATCATTCTAGCTGAAGGCCCAGCTCTTGTAGTCACAGTTTGTTTGTTTATGTTTATTACATTTGTTCATTTTTTTTTTACAAAAAAAAAACACACAAAACAAGACAATCCCATAAATGATAACATACAATATATATAAAAAAATAAATAAAAGGTAGCAGAAAGAAGAAAAAATCTTATTACATCTGCCCCTTTTTCAAACAATCATTTCAAACTATAATCTTCCAGTAACAGAACAAAATGAATAACTCTTTCTAATTTTCTAACTAATACAATACACATTACGCTATTTCATATACAGGTGGTCCCCGACTTACGAGCGAGTTCCGTTACTACGAGTATCTCGTAAGATGAAAATCTCGTACGTCGGAACACGAAACACGTGTTCTCGTAAGTCCGGATTTTCGGTCGTAAGTCGGAAAATTTATGCTAGCGCTACTACGAACACTCGTTTTTCATCACAAATGTTCATACTAGTTCATAAACATGCTCAGAAACTTGTTTCCAAATGGTTAGCTAACACAGTTTCATCTAAAAACACATAAAGGTGCTGTATTTTTTGTATGTTCTTTACAAGTTTACTGCCCGTTCGCCAGCTCGTAAGTCCGGAACCTCGTATGTTAGAGCGCTCGTAAATCGGGGACTACCTAAGAAAATGATCAAAAGGAATTTGTTTACAAATTCGTTTAGATCATTTTCTTAAAATGTTAATCTTAATGGTTTAAGTAAACTGCACCACACATACTTTGATTAAACCAAAACTGCCCAAACTGTTATATTTCTCAATATAAGAGGACTCAGTTTGAACCTTTTTAATAAAAATGGCGGACAATGTGCATCACTTCAACATTTGCTAGTTTTTTGTTTTTACTGATATTTTAGATTTGCAACTTTTAACTTACAAACCTAAATATTTAAAGGCAAATAATCTGCATTTTTATTTCATGCATTCCTCAGTCAGTGTTCTTGGGACAAACTGAAAACAGAACAAAAAAAAAATTAAGACAATAAAAAAGAATAAGGGGCCGCGCTCCTATAGGAGCTGCAGCTACGTACACTTCGCTCATCTTTCGGACGACTGTACGGAATATAATCTCGCTGTACTTCACTGTGCAATGATAATAAATCTTATTCTGATTCTGGAATTAAAACATTGTACAGTAGCTTGTTTATCACATTTCTTTCTCGTAACCAATTGTTTCATCTCCACGTCCCTGTTTCAACTTCAATATTTTACATTATTAATCCACGCACGCTCGTAGCGAAGCCGGATGCAATATAATACTTTGTATAAACCAGCTGCTATTGTGTTCAGGATTAGATGGAATGAAGCGGAAGGAACAAACTTGCGGGAGTTGAGCGTCACGTGACTCCTGTTTTCAGGACGGAGTAAACAAAGTCTTGGCGGACGACTCAGGAAAGTTGAGTTGCGTGCGCTCAATCCCTATTATCACAGTAAACAGAAGTCCAAACTCAGAGCTGCAGCAGCCGTACGTCCCAGACTAATCCCTGCTGAAGGAGAGGAGGAACGAGTGAGGTGACAAAGGATGAGAAAAGAAAAGTGAAAGGAGGAAAGGATGCAGTGAGCAGAAGTAGCTAAATGGAGAAGAACATCACAAAATAACAGGAGAACCTGAAGGAGTTAAAGCTAGAATAAGTGGAACATTAGCTTAAAGCTAAGAGCCTAAATTAGCCATATTCTAGCCAAAAGTAACAAAACACTGGACTAAAAGCTGAAACTAGCAAAAGGCTAGAGGCTAAAAGTAGCAAACATCTAGATAACAGCTTATATCAAACTATTAGCTAAAAGCAGAAAGGGGTTAAATAAAAATTAATAGTAGTGAAAGCCTAATCACAGTTAAACGCTAAAACTAACAGCAGCAAATTGTTAGCTAAAAACTAAAATTAGCTAGAAGCAAAAAAAAAAAATGTTAAAAACTAAAAATAGCAGAACGCCAATCAGAAATAATAGTTAAAGATAGCCAAATGCCAGCTAATATCTAAAATAATCAAAATGCTAGCTAAAAGTAGTTAAATTAAGGACCATGGGAGACCGGGCATTCTGTGTGGCTGCCCCCCGCCTATGGAACTCCGACTACCTGAGAGCTCCACAGTCACTGGTTGACTTTAAACAAGGCTTAAAGACTTTTCTTTTTAAGCGAGCCTATTCTGCCTCTACATGATTTTATCTTTGATCTTGGTTGATATTATTATTGATTTTACTTGATTTTATCACTTGTTTTATTTATTTATTATTATTATTTTTTTAAGCAGGCCTATTCTGCCTCCACATGATTTTGTCTTTGATCTTAGTTGATATTATTATTGATTTTACTTGATTTTATCACTTGTTTTATTTGATTTTTGCTTTTGTTGCACTTTGTAGCACTTTGGGATTTTTATTAATGAAAAGTGCATTATAAATTGAATTCATTATTATTATTATTATTATTATTATTATTATTATTATTATTATTATTATTATTATTATTATTATTATTATTAAATGCTAGTGTAAACAACAACACTAGCTAAAAGTAAGGAAGTGCTAGCTAACAGCTAAAATAATCAATATGCTAGCTAAAAATAAAAAAGGTTAAGCTGAAAGTAAGAAAATGCTAGTGTAAAATAACATTAGCTAAAAGTAAGGAAGTGCTGGCTAACAGCTAAACGGATCAAAACATTAACCAAAAGCAAACTGTTAAACACATGTTCAATAATAAGATGTCAGCTAAAAGCAGACAATTGCTGGATAAAAGCTAGAAGTAGAAAATAGTTGGCAGACAGCTAAGCTCAAAATAGCAACAGGCTAGCTAAAAGAAGAAAAAGTCTGGCTAAAGAGAGAAGGCAAGGACACTTGATTTATGTTTTTATTATTAGCTTACAAGCTTAAAATCTTCAGAATGTGACAGCTTTTTATTTACATGTAGGACCTTATTAACTCACAAATGTACCAGTTTTTTTTAACTTTTTGTAGCTTTTCTTTTTAAATTTTTAATGTCATTCTGATTTTTCAAGGTTCAACTTTGAGAACGAGACACCAACAACAAACTTTGATACGTTTCCAGCAGCCATCCTCACTGTGTTCCAGGTAGGATAACACCTGCCTCACACATTTTGAAGAAATACACACGGGTGATTCTCTGAATTCGGTGCATTTTGGGTTCTCAGGTTACAGAAAAATATACCACAGAAAATTGTGTTTCTGAACATTGTAACTACTGAAGAACTATTTGAACCTCTGACAAAAGTTATTTTCCCACCTTATAAATGAAATCCCAAACATTATTAGTTATTTCTTTGTCCCTTAGGTTGTTTTAAATTCCACTCTGTAATGGAACAATTAGATTCCTGTATGAGTATGACTCTAATGGTACGTACTGACCAAACGCGTTTTCAACGGCAAAAAGGCTCGTCACGCACGCAAGTGGACGCACTGGACCCAGTTGTGTCCTGACCAGAACGAGAAGCTGCGGCGGCGGGGGGTGTGGGAGGAGCTTACCAGTACAACGAGTTCCTCACTGCACTCTGCCAGTCTCTGTAGAGAGCAGACTTGACTGGTCGTGAAGGAGTTGTCGCGAACACACAGATTTCTCTTCCATAGTCCATGACTCCGCGGGTTTTTTCTGTGTCCCAATACGTCACATAGTGCGCGCGCCCCCTCGTTTCCGCGTCCCCCTCTCTCCTCCCCCCCGACTCCCCCCCGACTCTCCCTGATCAACCAGAGTTGAACGGCGTTTGAACGTTTGAACGGCGAAAACGTTCAGCAATGTTCAACGCGTGCTTGGAGGCTGACGCGGGTTCACGTGCACGGAAAACGCTTTTCCAGCACGCTCAACACGCACGTCACGTGACGCGCGACGCCAAGACGTGGCTGGAGGTGCGTCCCCCATTGACTTTGCATGTAAACTGGACGTTCCTGCCGTTGAAAACGCGTTTGGTCAGGACGTACCATAATGGTACGTCCTGACCAAACGCGTTTTCAACGGCAGGAACGTCCAGTTTACATGCAAAGTCAATGGGGGACGCACCTCCAGCCACGTCTTGGCGTCGCGCGTCACGTGACGTGCGTGTTGAGCGTGCTGGAAAAGCGTTTTCCGTGCACGTGAACCCGCGTCAGCCTCCAAGCACGCGTTGAACATTGCTGAACGTTTTCGCCGTTCAAACGTTCAAACGCCGTTCAACTCTGGTTGATCAGGGAGAGTCGGGGGGGAGGAGAGAGGGGGACGCGGAAACGAGGGGGCGCGCGCACTATGTGACGTATTGGGACACAGAAAAAACCCGCGGAGTCATGGACTATGGAAGAGAAATCTGTGTGTTCGCGACAACTCCTTCACGACCAGTCAAGTCTGCTCTCTACAGAGACTGGCAGAGTGCAGTGAGGAACTCGTTGTACTGGTAAGCTCCTCCCACACCCCCCGCCGCCGCAGCTTCTCGTTCTGGTCAGGACACAACTGGGTCCAGTGCGTCCACTTGCGTGCGTGACGAGCCTTTTTGCCGTTGAAAACGCGTTTGGTCAGTACGTACCATTAAACATAATCAAACTAATTCTTCCAGTTCCTTTGTTGTCACCTGTCCCTTGTGTAAACTAACTTATTGCAAGTTAATTTTATTTGATTCTAAATAATAATAATTTGACTGTCAAGTGGAATATGGCAACTTAATGTACAAACAGTCTTCATAAATCTTGAAAATACACTTTAGCATGAACATTAGATCAGGCTTTTCTATGTTTTCTACTTGTCCTCTAAACTTTGTATATAGTTCAATCAACATTAGTCCAATATTTGTTATTGCTATGATTTTTTTTATAACATCATATAAAGTAACAGGGTTGAACACAGTGCAACAGGGTTGAACACAGTGTAACAGGGTTGAACACAGTGTAACAAGGTTGAATAAATGACAATATTTAATCAAGCTAAAACTGACTTTAATTCATTAAAACAAACAAGAGGAAAGAAACAGTACACTAGATATGTAATATTTAACATTGTTAAAAATAACATCACATTTAGATTGAACAGATGTCTTGAGAAAAAAAGTACATTGTTGTCAGCTCTTAAACATCGGACATGAGCATGGACTAAACTCTGAACTAATAAGTGTGATGAATGAAAGTGAATGTGGATGGTTTCTTTTCATATCTGCTGTTCTTGTTTATGATTATTATCATTAGAGCAGTCCAACCTTCAACCCTGTAACAATGATTCAACCCCCTTAACAGTGAAGATTTTGGCTAAAAGTAGCCATAAGTCCATATTACCTAGGCTATGAGGTAGCATATAGCATGAGGAAAACAATAAATTAATATATTTTTCCAAGACAGCACTTTTCTTTTCCCCAATTTTTTTTAAATATCATTTATGCATTTAACAGTGTGGAAAGGTTGAGCTTGACGATGTTAGTCAGTGGATAAAAACAATGAAATATAGGTAAGAAATTATGCTAACACCAGTCTTTACAGTGTGAGCGGGAAAAGACTTAAGTGATGTCACCTTCTGGATCCTGAGGAAGTTGGACTGAATCATTATTTTTTTAAATGGGGGAATTGGTATGCTGTTACGGGGTGGAACCAAACTGGGGGACATGATTAAAAAGTACGGTTTTATAAATAAGGCATACATTTTTTCTCATATTTCTTTTTTTAGGCTAAAGGAAACTGGCAAATTTTTACATTAACAGAAATAACTTGCAGTTAGTGGCTATTTTTATTTGTTTTATATTCAGTGAAAAAATGATGTTGCTCAGTGGGGACATGCTCATTTGGCTGACCTCTGTGCCTCAGCAATCCATTTTTTTGTTAAATCAATAAAAAAAAAAAAATTGTGTGTTATATTGCAAAGACATATAGATATTTCCATTTCTTGTTTTTAAAAAAAAATTGTGGTTTACTTCATATTAAAATCTTTGAGGTAAACATGGGAGACACAAAGTGCACCAAATTCAGAGAATGACACACACACACACGCACGCACGCACGCACGCACGCACGCACACATATAT
>JBBPBX010042858.1:10870-21503 GCA_038048925.1 Garcialebias charrua | reverse complement strand
CAATAAGATAAAAAAAATATGGCAAACACCCTGGCAAGGGAACTGATCTAGGGGACGCACTGCTCTGCAATTTTCTTTTTCTTTCTTGCTGGCTTTGTTGTCTTCACCTGACTCCTACATCATGTGGCATCCCACAGGGCTATTGTCTTGGTCCCATTCTTCTGTAAACAAATCCTTAGACTTACAAAGTTGTAAAAATCATTAGAGAGTGCAGTTTTTATTCATTTGGTAGTTACATTGCATTTCTAACATGATCATTTGAAAAAGAAAAAAAAACAGCTTCAGAACTTCTGGCAGGACTTATCTAATCGTTTCTACAGCCCAGTCCACACCACTGCTGTATTTACACCACTCATCCACACACAATCTTTTTTATATATTTTTTTTATTGTTTGCTCATTGTTTGCTCATCAAACAGAAAAGTGACTACACCTCAATTTAACAGAATACTGTACAAGCTAAAATCTGGTGTGATTTTAGCAGAGTCATCTCCAATACACACACACACTCAGTGCTAACAGATCGTGGGAGATTTCACAATACTGTATTGCAACAAACTTTATTTTAAAAATATGGCTAAACCGATCACAACTCTTATCGTTTTTTCCCCACCATAAGCTCCCCTTTGTTTAAAGCTCTGGCAGGAAAGAAGGTGGTGATATGAATTCCTTCAAGGAATGCTGGACTTTTAGTTTAGTTGTTTCACGTTCAGGCGTCCAGACACAATAAGAAAACTCCACCATAGTCTCATTGCATTACAACCAAACTTTTATGATAGTTGCGTGTTTACGCTGATTAGATCTTTAAGATGAGCAGGTGGAGCCGCCATCATAACCAACTCTGCAGCTGGAGGCGCAAAATATTCAGCAGTAATGCAGATCTGAACCGCAGGGTCCGATTGTTTCCCCATCAGTTAGAGCGAACAAGACGATGAAAGACATAAAGCCAAACATCCTGTCACCCCTCTGCATGATATCGCACCTCGGCTGTAGCACTTTAAAGGCTTGCAGCGGGTAGAAAACACCCTAGACTTTGAAGTTTCACTCGTTACAATCTGCAGGAGGCAGCGGAGCTGAGGTCGAGACGCACTCGGGATAAAGGCTGTAATTACGCATGAACAGAAAGGTCCTCGAGGCGATGAGCAACATAAGGATTGTGTTGTTTATCCAACATGTCTACACAACACCTTGTGTTCTGTTGCGTACATGTGTGGTTTTATTCTACAAACAGCAAGGATTAAAGTGAAATCCAGGGAATAAACTTTGATTTGTACACATAATCCCATCTAAAACACCTCAAACAAAGTTCAGACTAAAATCTTTATTAGAAAAATCTTGTAAACTACTGCAGGATTTTAGTAAAACTCTCAAAATGTGATCTTTTCTATAATAAAACCAGCAAACTTGATCTTATGGGATTTCAGTTGTTTCAGGAAATACCAAAACTCATGCTCAATAATCCAGGTTAAAAAGAAAATCAGCAACAATTCAACAAAGTTCAGTCAGGTCATCTGGACGGTTCCTCTTTTGTTTTTAATTTTGGCTGAGAGATGTTTCGTCCTTCATCCAAAATACTTTGTCAGTCTGAGGAGCCACTACTGTAGTGGGCTAACCAGTTTGATGATGATAAGCTGGTTTCTTATCCTGTTGACGGGGTGAAGGACGAAACGTCTCAAAAAAAAAAAAAATCAAGAAAACGTCCAGATGGCCTGATTGAACTTTGTTTGATATTTTAACTGGATTATGGAGCATGAACTTTGGCGTTTTGAAAAGGAGTCAACAGGGTAGAAGACAGGCCCCAGAAACCATCTTATCACCAGCAAACTTGTTGGACCACTATGTGCTAGTGGTGTTTGTGGGACTCAGTTTATTGTGGCTCCTTGGACTGATGAAGTCCTCTGGATGAAGGACGAAACATCTCAACAACAACCCCCAAAAAAAGAAACAGTCCAAACGACCTGACTGAACTTTGTTGGAGTTCAGGAAATAATTTGTCATGAATCACAGTCATTATCATCTGTTAATCTGTAAACATTAAAAGACTGCAGACAGCAAATCTCTACATCAGGGAAGATGTAGCTAAATAAGAACATCAAAGTTCATGCTTAATAATACAGATTTAAAAAAAATCCAACCAAGTTCAGTCAGGTTATCTGGATGGTGTATTTTGTTGTTGTTGAAAAGTTTTGTCCTTTATCCAAAGAACTTCATCAGTCAGAGGGGCCACAACTAACCCAGTCCCACAAGCAGTACACTCACATAATGGACCAATCGTGTCCTTTATCCAAAGGACTTCATCAGTCTGAGGAGCCACAACTAACTCGGCCCCACAAGCAGCACACTCACATAATGGACCAATCATGACCTTTATCCAAAGGACTTCATCAGTGTGAGGAGCCACAACTAACTCAGTTCCACAAGCAGCACACTCACATAATGGACCAATCAAGTCCTTTATCCAAAGGACTTCATCAGCAAGAGGAGCCACAACTAACTTAGTCCCACAAGCAGCACACTAACATCATGGACCAAGCATGTCCTTTATCCAAAGGACTTCATCAGTCAGAGGAGCCACAACTAACTTAGTCCCACAAGCAGCACACTCACATAATGGACCAATCATGTCCTTTATCCAAAGGACTTCATCAGTCTGAGGAGCCACAACTAACTCAGTCCCACAAGCAGCACACTCACATAATGGACCAATCATTACCTTTATCCAAAGGACTTCATCAGTGAGAGGAGCCACAACTAACTCAGTTCCACAAGCAGCACACTCACATAATGGACCAATCAAGTCCTTTATCCAATAGACTTCATCAGTGAGAGGAGCCACAACTAACTTAGTCCCACAAGCAGCACACTCACATAATGGACCAATCATGTCTTTTATCCAAAGGACTTCATCAGTCAGAGGAGCCACAACTAACTTAGTCCCACAAGCAGCACACTCACATAATGGACCAATCATTACCTTTATCCAAAGGACTTCATCAGTGAGAGGAGCCACAACTAACTCAGTTCCACAAGCAGCACACTCACATAATGGACCAATCATGTCTTTTATCCAAAGGACTTCATCAGTCAGAGGAGCCACAACTAACTTAGTCCCACAAGCAGCACACTCACATAATGGACCAATCATGTCCTTTATCCAAAGGACTTCATCAGTCAGAGGAGCCACAACTAATTCAGTCCCACAAGCAGCACACTCGTGCACCAACCAGTTTGATAGTGATAAGATGGTTTCTGGGGGCCGCCCTCACCCCCGATGACTCTTCTGAGGTAGCCATAGCCAAAGTGGTTCAAAGCGTCACCTGATGACGTCCTTTGGATGAAGGACAAAATGTCTCAAAAAATAAATAAATTTTAAAAAAGAAGAAAAAAAAAAGAAGAAACCATCCAGAATGACATTATTGGGTAGCGAAATAAGGTTTGTTTTTCTTACAAAGATAAAATGAAATGGTGGGGGAAAAAACTTGTGTTGGAAACTTTAATGTCTATGACTGGATTTGCCATTTAACCAAACACTGGTATTTTTAATTCTGACTAGAAGCTAAAGAGTTATACAAATGCATAAAACTTCACCTCGAGGAAAAATGTCTCCATAAAACATAACAGACATCTCTGATGGAAAAAAAAAAAAAAAGGATCAGGTCCTGGTGTTCAGACAGGCACAAACACGAAAAATAAACTGTGAGCGCCAATTATCCTATATAAGCTCCCCTGTTGTTTTTACATCCTTTATGTACGCCACACAGCTAACACACATTTATTATTAAGTTTTATTATCCCCACTTGTGTCTGCTTTGCTTTGATAGAATATAACCTCAAATATAATAAGGAACAGACGGTGTGGCCACCCAGGGGAGACGTCTCCTGCTGGTCTGCTGGTAAAAACTGTAAATCTGAGCGCAACGTAAACAAAGAGGAAGAAGATCCACCCAAACATCCAGCACAGATGGTCAATTACCAGCTCTGAGGGCTGATGTGTGACATGAGTTTGTATAACAAACCTGCTGCCGTGAGATATTCGGCCACTAATAAAATCTGACTGCTCCGAGTGGATTTTAGTGAAACTCTCAGAGTAATCACCGCCTGCACACCTAAAGCTCGTTACAAATGGAGTCAACCAGTCCAAGATGGCCGCCAGAGCAGACCGACCTTAGAAAAAAGTCAAAACTGGCTACGACTCAGTGAGTTTTATAAACATTGAGCTTGAACTGGGTGTGGTAGTTCCCCGTTAAGATTCTCAGTCATCCAGGACATGGTAAATTCAAAACAAGTTCAAGACAAACAACTGGACTTTATTTGTAATAGAAGACATTTTGCTTCTCATCTGAGGAGCTTTCTCAATTAAAAAAACAGAGCGTGTGGGGTTCGAGTTATAAAGTTGAGCTAAGCTAGATGCATACCAGAATGCAGACTGCCCTATCACTCATCACAGTAGGGGTTTGTTAGAATGTGGTAGTTGCCGAGTCTCATCCTCAACACATTCTTGGCGCTAACAAATCTGTGATTATTTTTTGTTCATTCAACATTTATTTCTACAGGTTAGTCTCAATGAGCTACGAGGACTCATTTACAAGAGAGACCTGTTCCAGACAGAACATATAAAGTACAGACAATAAACTACAGCAAAAAAGCAGTTAAAATAAGAGTAGTGTTGTAAAACAATAAATCAGTGTGCCATAAAACAAGGTAAAATCCTAAAAACAAGAACATTTGCTTTGATGTTTCAATTGACATTATCAAAAGTTTAAAATCCCCTAAATAAATTAAGGTGGACAGCTTCAGTTCTTATTGCAAGGTGTTCCAGGTTGCAGGAGCAGAGTAGGAAAAGGCCTTTTTGCCAAGTTCAGTCCACACTGGGAACGCTGCAGGTAATGATGTCCTGAGAGCGCACGCTGTAACTGCACTGATGATATGACGTGTGGGAGGAGATATATATTGCTGCTCGTTTTACTGAAGCTTTTAGCTCTGAGAAAATCGAACAGCTCTCTCCACCAAGGAGCTAACTTTTCAGCTTAATTCTGTCTGTTTAAATGTTCTGGACCGTGTTGCTCCAGTTAAAACCAGGAAAACAAAACTTATATCAGAACTGTGGCTTAATAACGTCACTCAAGCCGTTAGAAAGCAATGTCGGAGAGCAGAGTGCAGGTGGAGAAAAGACCGACTGCGGGTTTCTTTTCAAATCCTAAAGGAGAGTTGACGTCATTATCAGAAGGCAGTTAAAGCTACCAAATCAAAGTACTTTTCTGATATAATTGCCTCAAACTCCCACAACCCCCGAGCTCTTTTTTTCACCTTGAACTCAGTTCTACACTTCAATGAACCTTCACCTATGGAAGCCTCAACTGAACTGTGTGAAAACTTCCTCCATTTCTTTTCAGAAAAAGTTGCAAACACCCGGGCACTCATTTCTCCACCTGCTCATGATCCGTCCATCCCATCTCATTTTGTAGCTGTTTTTGACCACTTTGAACCGATCGCTTTGTCTTCTCTGGAGCAGGTCATGTGCTGCATGAAGCCATCTGGTTCCCCCTTTGACGTTATCCCCCCTCGACTCCTAAAGGAGGTTCTTCCTGTTCTGGGCCCTCCTCTTCTTGCCATTATGAATACATAGTTCCCATGTGACGTCAATCTATGGGTTGTCCTGTTTGACCCTCCCACAGGAAGGCTAAGCAGCAGTTGGAGCGCATTCTAATGGATGTCCATTTTTCACGTTGTTTTTTTTGTTAATTTCTAATTAATTGCAATGGTTACTTCGTGTTGTGTCAGTGGGTGTTCCAGTCGGGTAGACGTTTGGGCAACGCGCAGGTTTCACTTAATCAAAAAAAAGTAAACGTGAAGGATTTATCTCATCGGAGAAACTCACAGCAGCCCCTCCTCTCTCTGAGTCTGGCTCGGATCTGCTCTGGAAGACGTCGTCCTTTTGGCCGGTAAACAAAATATTCTACATAAATCATTTTGTGAAACTATGTCAGAACAATGTTAGAGTACAACTGTCTGTGTGTTAGAGCTGGTTTTTTTTTTTTTCATTATTTAGCAAACCGTCTTGCATGCTGTGGCTAGCTTAGCATCTCGCTAACGCGACAACGGCCTCCTCACGGTCTCGCACGGTCCACCGGGACCGGCGGGGAGACCGTCCCAGTGGGAGAAGGAGGACGGGAGCCAAGTCGTGCGGGCGACGCGTCGGTCCCATGGGACGTGCCCCCGCGGCCGCGACGGATCCACGCCGTCCGACCTGAGCTCGACGGACCCTCCGCTCCAGATGCTAACAACATGCTAACTTCCAACACGGTAACGCCAAAATTACACCACACGCGTTGCGGCTCCGCCCCGCTCCGGTCCGACCTCCGCAGCAAATACGCACCCATTATAATCAATGACAGAATTTACACTGGCTCCGCACGGCGGCGGCGAGCTGCGGAGAGCGGACGGCAGTCCGTCAAAATTAGAAATTTTTCTATTTCTGCCGGACGCCGGAGCTGTGCCGGAGTCAACTTTTGAAGATTACGTCGCACCAACAGGAAAAGGAACGAGCACAACTTCCGTATTTACAAAATAAAATCACCACGGGCGGACTTAATCCTAGCTCTATACGGATTTATTTGTACAAAAATGCTGTCAAACTATCATTTATGACTACGCCTACAAACGCAATACAAGAAATAAATAAAGTATTTTATTCTGAAATGTAATACATCACTTCCTGTTGCTCAAACCATGTCCTGTCGCTCATTTACGAGAGAAGATCAAGGCAGCAGTCTCTACTGTTGTTCTCCTTCTTCCACCGAATGAATTGTTTTGTTCTGACTTACTTATTTATCACTTGATTTATCGCGCGATCCCGCAAATCCCGCGCATGCGTCTAGGAGCGGCGCATGCAGGCGGACCTGAGCTGAGCGGAGGTAGTGGAAATTGGACTTTGAGACGCTCAGCTGCGACCTGCGGAGCGGAGCGGACCGCATGTAGTGTATTTTTGGGGTTACACTCAAAGTGCTGGTTCTGGTCCGTGTTCAGCTTGGACTGTTTGTTGGCTGTGTGTTATTTTAGTTAAACCTTTTTTTAGCTGGTTAGATCTGATTGAGACAGTTTACACATCTTTTTTGGATTTAAAGCTGTGAAGCTCTGTGCTGTGAAGCCGGTGTGCGCTCATTGTAGTAATTAAATAATTAATGATATCGGAGTAACTACTTTGTGACAAGTTGTCTGATTCGTCTGCCATGATTTCTTTCTCAAACTCATTTAACTACGACCACTGCCATTTTGCTCTTGTTCCTTGGTGAAGCTGTGGTAGCGCGTGTTTTTGTCCGCATAATTTGCTCTGGTTGTTCGCGTCTGCTAGGTCGCCATCTTGCCTTTTCTGCCTTTAGATGTGGTGCCGAAACCGGTATTGCTCAATACTGGGGGCATGTCTGGGAACTATGCAGCTTAACCTCAGGTGTGGTGCCAATATCTTTTAAACATGCTGCAGTCCAACCTCTCCTGAAAAAACCTAGTCTTGACCCCTCAGTCATGTTTAACTTCCGACCTGTCTCCAGACTACCATTTGTCGCTAAACTACTGGAAAAAATAGTGGAGTCCCAACTGAACTGCTTTCTAGAGGATCACACTATCTTAGAGCTATTCCAGCACTGAAACTGCTCTACTTAAGGTTTTTAAAGCTCCACTGACATGTTCTTTTAACTTTTCAAAAAATGGCACAACATATATAAATATTAAGATAGACCTCTGACCGTTTTTGCTAAAATAATGTTCAATGAATGAAATTTCCTCTCAAAATATTTTAAATTTAGCGCCGTTTTTTTAGACCGTAAATCCGGATTTTCCGGTCACGTGTCAGCAGAACCGATCTGACGTCACGTCCGATACTGAACTCTGCTCAAACCGTACATTGAATGGACAAAAATATAAACGCATCCGTCGAATTTAGCCAATTAAAACTACATTTTAGCGATTTGACTTCAGTTTGGGGAAAAAAAAGTTATTTTGAGTGATGCACAACGAACGGAAAGGTTTATATTCTCCGTATTGCTTTTTTTTTTCAAGGGAGGTTTCACATTGAGCACCAGATGGCAGCAGAGCTATCGTGATAACTCTTACAGAAGCAACACGGAGAATATAAACCTTTCTGTTCGTTGTGCATCACTCAAAATAACTTTTTTTTCCCCAAACTGAAGTCAAATCGCTAAAATGTAGTTTTAATTGGCTAAATTCGACGGATGCGTTTATATTTTTGTCCATTCAATGTACGGTTTGAGCAGAGTTCAGTATCGGACGTGACGTCAGATCGGTTCTGCTGACACGTGACCGGAAAATCCGGATTTACGGTCTAAAAAAACGGCGCTAAATTTAAAATATTTTGAGAGGAAATTTCATTCATTGAACATTATTTTAGCAAAAACGGTCAGAGGTCTATCTTAATATTTATATATGTTGTGCCATTTTTTGAAAAGTTAAAAGAACATGTCAGTGGAGCTTTAACGATATCTTCTTATTCACAGACGCTGGTGATTCTGTGCTCCTTCTCTTACTGGACCTCACATCAGCCTTTGATACAATCGGCCACGAGATCCTCGTTGCGAGGTTGGAGCAGTGGGTGGGCATCACGGGGTCAGCCCTCGAATGGTTTAATCCTACCTCGCAGACAGGTCCTTTTGTGTTTCCATCAAAGATTTTAGTTCAGCCTCGATAGCGCTTAAATGGGGGGTACTGCAGGGGTCCATCCTCTGTCCTATTTTATTTTCTTTATACCTGCTGCCACTAGGTACTATTTTCCAGAAACACAATACAGTATACCTTTTCATTTCTACACAGACAAATCTACTTCCCCCTCAGACTTAACGGTACTCGCTCTGTTCAACTGTTACTGGACTGCCTGGCTGACATCAGAGACTGGATGGCTTTAAATTTCTTGAGTTTCCATGAGAAGAAGTCTGAAGTTATGTTGTTTCCTCCCAATGACACAATCACCAATCACTGCATCGAAATGTCCGTTCTGGCACAGTTAGTGAAACAAAGAGTCACTAATCTGGGAGTGATACTTGACCCTTCTTTGAAACTCAACAGTCATGTAAATATGATTGTTAAATCTTAAGCTGAAGCCCATATTGTCCAAAAATAACATGGAGACACTAATTCATGCATTCATCATGTCCAGGCTTGACTATTGCAACTCGCTCCATTTTGGTATCGGTCAGACCTCCATACAGTAGTTAGACTTTTATAATAATAATAATGTCATATTTTTGTCATCTATGCATGTTTCCACACAAGACGAAATTTGACTCTGCATTTAACCCAATCACCACCAGGTGGCAGCGGGCAGCTATAGAAAGCGCGCCGGGGAGCAGTAGTGATTAGATGTGCTGCTCAAACACACCACAAAACTATGCCGTGACTGGGGTTCGAACCAGGGTCCTCCGGATCCCAAGTCCAGTTCCCTTGCCACTACACCATCTTGGCCACTTAACAGGTCCAGAATGCGACAGTCCGATTTTTAACCAGCACAAGCAAAAGAAAGCACTAGACCTGTTTTGGCCTCCCTGCACTGGCTTCCGGTTCACCTTCAAATCCAATTCAAAATGCTTTTGTACATCTATAAATCACTAGCCTGGTTAAAACCAGACCCTTGTCCTTCACTTCGCTTCGTACTGTACTAGGGTCTGGACTTTCTCCATAGAGAAACGATTCTTGCTGGAGGCGTGGCCTCTGCCTGAGGAACAAAACCATTGGATCTTAGAAAAATTTTGAACAGGGAAAGCATTCTGCTCCCTCCCCCTCTGTGCTCTGCCGAACTTGACTTCAGCTCCGCCTCCTGCTGCAGTCTCTCGCTGCCGCTGCATATTCTGTGTTTATATGTTAATAAAACGTTCTAATAAAATAAAATAAAACCATGTAGCGCTGGTCCAGCACACCAGAAGACCAGAAAATATGCAGGGACTCGGGCAGCAACGTAAAACCCTAGTTTAATTCTCTCGTGACAACCTCAGTCATTTCCTTATTCTTTGCACTCAGCGGAGAGAGAGGAGGAGGAGGGAGCGATCACTTGACTTTTGGCAAAAAAACAAAAGAAAACTCCAGATAAGGGATTAAGAAGGGGAATTTAATACATTTGTGTCACATATAAAACAGTCCTGCATCGCTTTGCATCGCTTTGAATGAGAACATGCGGCTGCTCGCTGGCTGCGCGCTGGGACAGGTGGGGGCGTGGGTTAGGGGCCAAAAACTCCGCCCCTTCTGTTCTTTGATTGGTCCGGTCAAAAATGAGCCGGAGAAATCGTTGTCTATGGGAGAAGTCCCAGACTGAGCAGTGAAGGGAAATGAGAATTGAGCGGAGCTGTGCAGGAAGGCGAGGGCCAGGCTAATAAATCACTAAACAGCTCTTTTTTTTCATTCAACCTTTATAGGCAGGTTAATCCCATTGAGCCTCGAGGACTCATTTACAAGAGAGACCTGGATAGGAGCTCTGCCCCCTCCTATCTCACTGATCTGCTGCAGCTGTATGTCCCACCACGTTCTCTCAGATCAGCAGAGCAGTTGCTCCTCACAGTTCCAGGAACCCGTCTCAAGTGCAGAGGTGACAGGGCCTTCTCTGTCGCAGGCCCAAGACAGTGGAACGAGTTACC
>JBBPBX010042857.1:15968-28205 GCA_038048925.1 Garcialebias charrua | reverse complement strand
CAGCTGCATCTGTTAGCATTAGCTCCCCCGAATCCGCAGCTCCGGGCAGTCCGGTTTATCTGCATCTCCAAAAATGCTGTCGGCTTTGTTATTCCAAGTTAGCTCGTTGTCCCCCGATGTCTTCGGCTTCCAGTCCGACATCGAGGCGAGCTCCAGGAACCTCTGATCGCACAAAGCCGGCTGTCGGAGAGCTACGAGGGTGCAGCTACGAGGCTAATGTTAGCTCGTTGCTAATCCAGTCCGCAGCTTCTCCATGCCTGAGACATCTCCGGGCAGTCCGGTTTATCTGCATCTCCAAAAATGCTGTCGGCTTTGTTATTCCAAGTTAGCTCGTTGTCCCCCGATGTCTTCGGCTTCCAGTCCGACATCGAGGCGAGCTCCAGGGACCTCTGATCGCACAAAGCCGGCTGTCGAAGCAACAGCTCTGGTGGGGTCCGGTTTAGCATGTTAGCTTAGCTCATACCATGAGCTGCTGGTCTCGCGCGGCGCTCCGCGGCTGCTGCTCCAGTCCTGAGACATTCACAGAGTTCAGGGAGTGTTTCCAGTTAATTTATCCGTATGAGGCATGCTCTTATGGGAGAAACAGTCCTCCAAAAGCCGACTGCCGAGTGCCGACCGAGACCGGAAGTAATGAATGTAAAATGGCGGCTCCGCCATTTTACATTCATTAGTTCCAGTTTCGGCAGTACCGGAATACCAGTTCATTCATTAGTTCCAGTCTCGGCAGTGTTCAAAAAAGCACGAAATTATTTAAAAAAATGATAATAATGATACTTTACGTATATATAAAGCCATTTAAAACATTCACAGCTGCAACACATGAAATTAAGAACATTTAAACCCAAAAAAAAAAAAAAAAAATTTTTTTTTTTTAATTTCATATTTTTATTAATTATGATAATCTCGTAAAGTCGAACGCTCGTAGGTCAGGGCGCTCGTAAGACGGGGACCACCTGTATACTGTATATATTTTTTTACTATATGATTCGACTTACGTTTTTTTCGACATACGAACGGTCCATAGGTCCGGAACTCGTTCGTAAGTCAAGGGTTCCCTGTACAGTAATGTGAAATCCTGATTAAATATGCAGGAACCATCTACTTTGTAGTTTAAGAAACAATTGATCTAGGTTAACTCTGTCAAAAGCTTTACATGCGTCTAAAAACATAAAAACAGAAGTTCTGTCTTCTATTTACTTACAATTTCCTTCAGTGAGTAAATCAGCACTGAGCTTACTTTAAAACCAAACTTATTATCAGTTGTTATACACTCGCATGTAACGGTACTAGTGGGTGTACCGAACCGTTTCGGTACGTCACGTTCGGTTCGGTCCACCTGCGTACCGTTTCGGTTATTTTTTCACTCATTGAACGTTAATATATGCCCCGCGGAACAAAATTTCCTGGGCGCGTTTCAGCACGGAACTATTATCGCACAGCTCGCGCAGCCCTTAGCCGTTAGCTTCTCACTGCGGTCTCCTGTTTGGGAACGTTTCTTGTTAAAAGACGAGCGCGCACATCCAAAGCTGTGTGGACGTTGTTTCACAAGACTGGCTCTGCAGCAGCGAACGTCTCACGTGAACGCGCTTGAAACTACGTCATCGGAATGTGAACGAAGAAAAAGCAGCTTGCAACAGCCAACAACAACAGCTGCTGCATTTAAACTACTTTTATCAGGTATCAGATCAGTCCAGAGCAATAACACAAACTATGAGGTTTTAAATCTATGATTCTAAGTCTGAATGTTGTTATATAGAATAGAATATAGAATAGAATATATCTTTATTGGCATATTTGTACCGGGGTACAAAACATTGCAATTGGCGCACGCACCATCCTTGAGAGGGGACATGCGCACGGAAAGCCGCAGCAGAATTTAATCTGAGCCGCCAAACAATCAGATATGGAAAAAAAGGAAGGTTACAATGGGATAGCAGTGGTATTCAAAAAAGAATCTATCACATTTTGTCTTAGGACATTCTATGATAAAGTCAAAAAACTCTACCAGCGTCGTCAAGCACAGATAAGACACAGCACATGTTGCATTTTGGTGGCGTAGCAGGGAGATAAGTCTGTGAGCATTTGTCCAGATAAAGCACAGTCTGCAGATGGGCTCAGCTGCTCACCTGAAGGCACACAGAGACCTCTGGGGGGGGGGGAGCGACAGTTCTTCCAGTAGCAGACTCCAGGAGAGGTTTGCAGTCAGCCTTTTGTTCAAGGTTGCTTGGGGTGTCCCGATTAGATTAGTTGATTTATTTATTCTTCAGGGCAGGCTACAGTGTACTTTTACTGTTCAGCCTTGAGTCCAGGTGCTGTCTGAGCCAATTCGTCCAAATTATGTGAGCTTTCATTTCAACCCGAGCTACAGGTTCTCTCTCCTCCCTGATGTAGCCCACTCACACGGCTGTAAACGAGTCTTAAACCGCACCGCAGGTCTGCGGTCGTCCACGACTGTTCCCAACGTGCGATTCAGCTCGAACAACAGCTGGTTCATTGAGGTCACAGCTCAGATCAAAGAGTCTTGCTGAGCAGGAAGTTTCGACTCGCCCCACATCCATGATATATCCGGCCGCATGCGTGTCGAGGGGGCACGCCGATTTCTCCTGGTCCGGAGCGCTTCATGGAAAAAAAATATTATCGATAGAGGAGACAGCCCTCACTATTAAATCCATGTTCTAAATTGCTTCGAGTGAGCCCTGAAAAGTTGCAGACGAGACAGAGAGCAAAAAGCAGGGAGGAGGAAAACTTTAGGGCAGGAGAGGAGCAGAGAGCGACCTGCTTCGCCAAGAGCCGGAAGTAGTATATGCGCAGGCTTTAAAGTTATTCATCCTCGCTACGAACACCCATCACTCAAAAAGTTCAGAACTTTATGAAAAAACTAAAACTGATATTGTCAACAAGCCCTGGAGCAAAGCCCTGCCCTAATGATGAGTGAGAGATTCAACCGTTCAAGAAGAGGTATTGTTCTTTTATTATCTAAATAATCTTTTTTATTCAAAATCATAATCTTATTAACTTTTTTTTTTTTTTGTCTTTTATTTCCAGTGTGGGACAGAGGTAGCTGCTCTTTTCTTCCACTTCAGGGACAGACATCCACCAGAATCTGATCACCTGCAGCTAAGAAGTGTGTGATGACTGAACTGAACTCTGAACTGTTCCAGCACCTGTCCCACCAAGAAGAGGTTGTGAGTACAGTAATGAGGACAAATACAGCCACACTGCTGCTACTGGACAAAAACTTGATTAGTTAGATTGTAAACAGTCTGCTGCTGCTTATTGTTCTGGCTCTGACTGTTATTGTATTTATTAAGATTTTTGTTATTGTTAAAATAGTTTTATTGTAGAGTGCTGTTTATTTAAAATATCATCCAAATGGGTCACTTTTATTTATTACCGTACTACAATACAATACAAACGTATTTTTGGCCTATTTTCAAAATAAACATTTTGTAAGTCTTTATTTTGTACTTTTTTTTTGTACCGAAAATAAACCGAACCGAGCCCTCCTTGTAGTTGAACCGAACCGAAATGTGATTTTAGCGTACCGTTACACCCCTAGAATATGTTCCAAAAGTTTTGACAATACACTTGCCAAGGTGGTTGCTCTGTAATTATCAATACTAGATATCTTCCCAGTTTTTTCTTTTACTACTGGTACTAAAAAAAAAAAGATAATATGGAATCAGGTAAAATGCCCTCATACTATACCATATTTATTTATTTGCATTTTCTCGATGCCAACATGTACTTCATAGTTGAATTGAATTAAACTGAATTTAACTTGAACCAGTTGAGGTGGCTCGGGCATCTGGTTAGGATGCCTCCTGGACGCCTCCCTGGTGAGGTGTTCCGGGCATGTCCCACCGGGAGGAGGCCCAGGGGAAGACCCAGGACACGCTGGAGGGACTATGTTTCTCGGCTGGCCTGGGAACGCCTTGGGATTCCCCCAGAGGAGCTGCTCCATGTGGCTGGGGAGAGGGAAGTCTGGGCCTCCCTACTTAGGCTGCTACCCCCGCGACCCAACTCCGGATAAGCGGACGAAAATGGATGGATGGATGGATGAATTTAACTTAAACTGTTTATTATGGAAGCCCATTTCTGCCACTCTATAAAAAAAATTGCAAAAATTATCTCAAAATAATGAGATAGTATCTCATTATTATGAGAAAGTATCTCAAATTAATGAGACACTATCTCAATACTGTATATTGAGATACTATCTCATTATATTGATATAGGCTACTATCTCATATTGAGATACTATCTCATTATATTGAGATACTATCTCATTATATTGAGATACTATCTCATTATAATGAGATACTATCTCATTATAATGAGATACTATCTCATTATTTTGAGATATCTTATTATAATGGGAAATCAACTCTACTGAAAGATTTCAACAAAAGGCAAGGCACGGGGGAGCCGGCCCTTCCCCGCAGACGAAACGAGTGGATACGCCATGGATTCGATGGACTGGTGACATCTCGCTCTCTGTGTGCTCTGAGGGAATGTGAAGAATCTGGATTAAATTGGATTACGATGGTAGCGCTTTGCTTTTTTTGGCGTTTTGTGGAGCACTGGCCTATCGGCAAATGAGGGAGAGTTTCAGCTGCTGGAGCACCCGATCTGATCTGCGCTGTGACCTCGGAAATCAGCTGTTTACGAGCTAATCTGGAAGGTGAACACGATCTCTGAGGATCGCAGATCATCCGCTCGGATTGGGACTCTGGACGCTGGTGGTCAACATCTAAGGGCCACAGCTGGATCAGAGGAAAAAAGTCCCGAATTGGACCATATCAGAGTTGCCCAGCAGGACTCAAGGCTGAAGGAATTATACTGTCTGCCTGAAGTGAAAAATATTTGTAATCCTTATCTGACTTTACCCTAAACAGCCTTGGAAAAAGGCTGGATGTCAAATTTCTCCTGAGACGTGTTTTCTGATGCAAACAGCTGCACCTATCGCTATATATATATATATCGCTAAATAATGAGATAGTATGAGATACTATCTCATTATAATGAGATACTATCTCATGGGTGATTCTTTTTTTGCGGCAACATTTTGGCTTCAGGACTTTTGAAAATAAAAAGAGTAATATTTTAAGTTTTAAATATTTTGTTACATCACTGACATGTTTAGCAATAAGAAATGAATAATGGTCAAGCTCAGGGCTGGATAAAATAATAATTACAGGTAAAGTAATAATTACATGTGATTACTTTTTACCTGAATTTCCACCCTGTTAGGTCCTTGTTACACCTTGTTTGGTTCATAAACCTAACAGGGTGGAACATAACAGGGTGGATTTTTTTTAGCTAATCTAGCTGTAGCTCTTTATGTGGTCAACATTTAGCTAGCTAACCTTCAACAGAATAGCAAACCTTTAATGACTAAATCTAATATGTTGTTTTTTAAATTCTACCGAATAAACATTTCCCACAATTTATCTTAACAGGGTGGAACTTTAAGGTTGACTCATACAGGTTTAATATATTTAAGATTAAAAAAAGTAAGGAGAGAGTGACAGATGAAGCTTAACTTGTTTTCCATGGTTGAATTCCCTCCAAAACCAGTTGATGTCTTCTTCTTGTAAATGGCTTTTATGGAATTGTAGTCTTTTGAGGGCAAAAAGGAAACATTCTAACAGGGTGGAAAGTTACTACTGGGACATGTATAATATCAAGAAAATATCAAATAAAAAAAATAGTTTCAACAGATTCAGTTTCATAATAAAATAAGGTTTAGTCCAGTCAATCAAATTATTGAAGAAATTTCTTTTTTAATTTAATTTTATTGTTTAAACTTATTGAGGAAATATTTTACACTGCACTGCGGACACAATAAAATTGACCATCTATGTCACCAAAAAGGTGTGTAAAGTACAAAATAATATTTTAAATGCATTTCATTTATATTTGAATGATGGCAAACATCTAAGTGTATAATTAAAATACTTTGTTGTAAATATTTGGCACATTTTAGAAAAAAATCAGGGTAAGAGAAACATGCGGACATGAATGTTGCCCCAAAAAAAGAATCACCCTCATAATGAGATGCTATCTCATTATTTTGAGATAATTGTTGCTATTTTTTTAATAGAGTGGCGGCAATGGGCATCCATAGTTCATTATTTTAAATAAATATTAAATTAATTTCACCATTGGGGATTGATAACGTACAATAAAAATGAAGTACAAAATAACAGAAAACAGAACTTTAACAGAACTTCTACGATGCGCACAGATAAACAAGTAAACAACGAGGAGCCAATGCAGAAATTCTACTTCCGGGGTCAAAACGGAAGTAAGTCCCATAATCGCAAATACAGTGCCACCTTCAGGAATATTGTGGATTAACATGATAGGTTGAAGGCTGCAGTTGTTTGTGAACGCTAGGGGCAGACTTTTATCCGACAGGAGGCCACGGCTTCCCGGAAATACGTCACTGCCGTAGGAAAAACAACCACATGTTCCAGTTTACCTGCTTCATGTAGACAGAAATCAATCTGGTGTTTACTCCCGGTTTTCTTTAATCCGTGGATTTTCTTTCTACTTGGTTTTCTGTACGGAGTCTGGCGGCGGAAACAAGATGGCGGACGTTATCAAACTGCCGAACACTGAGGACAAGAAACGGGCTCCGAAGAGAACCCGACCGGAGGCGGAGGTACCGGAGGAGTTCGACCGAGAGAAAGAGGAGCAGCTTCGGCAGCAGAACGTGAAGGAACTGGCGGTTCTGGGAGAGGAGGACGAGTCAGTGAAGCGGCTGGAGACGCTCGTGTTCGGGACGGAGGACGAGCTGCTGGAGAGGCTCGTGGAGCCGGAGGTGATGCTCGCGCCAGACTCCGTTCAAAAATCTTAAAATTTTACTTTTTAATTCCTCAATTTCAGAAACAGCAACGTTTAAAACCTAAAAAAGCTAAGTCTGGTCCTCTGGACATTGGAAAAATAAAAGTAGAAACGTTTCGTCTTTCGTCCGAAAGACTTACTCAGACTGGAGGTGCTGTATCAGCTCAGTCTTATAAATGGCACCCTCTCACAGTGGATCAACCAGTTGGCTGATGACAGCCGAAACCAGCTGCTCACATGATCAAGGAGGTCCATCAGCCTAACGATGGATCGTTAGCACCCTGATGTAGTGCTGGGCGATATGACGATATATATCGTGGGGACGATAGAAACGTGTCTATCGTGCTACTTGCCTTCTATCGTCTCTATCGTTTATAAAATAATTTTATTAATTATTCATGCAAATAAATAAAGTAGGTTACGATGAAATGTATTGGTGTTGTCACTTTGCTTAAACTCAGTTTATATATGTGATAAATAAGAATAAAAAAATAACTTTTGCAAAGAAGCTTCATATTGTGGTTTTGCGACATGACGGCGCTGCTTTGTTTGACGCACGCGCGGGTTTGCGACACATTCTTTACGTTGTTAAACTCGAGAGCAATGGAGACGCAGGGACATGAAGCCGGTGTCACAAGGAGAAACAGCTGCACATGCAGCCCAAGAAGAAGAACTTTTACCAAAAAGAGGGGGAACGTCTGTTATTTGGGTACATTTTGGATTCAAGAAGTCTGACACGGAGCAGAAAACGGTAATCTGCAAACTTTGTCACAATGCCGTTCCCTCGCTCGACGATATATATCGTTATTGCGATATAAAAAAGTCCATATCGTGATATATGATTTTTTTCCATATCGCCCAGCACTACCCTGATGGTTGTTTGCTATTCACAGAGGGCTGAGTGATACTAGCAATAACAGCATTGTAAGAGGGGTTCAAGTTCCTTTATTATACCCGAGGGGCAATTAGTTTTGCAGTCAATAGGTGTGTAGTGTACAAATTCATACATATGCACTTACACACACATACACATATAAACACAAGACAATAAGACATTAAAGTAACAGTGTTAAAATTAATGTGCGTTGAGAAACCTGATTGCTACAGGGATAAATGAGTTTTTCAATCTGTTTGTTCTACATCTGGGTTGCAGAAACCTGCGTCCAGATGGGAGCAGCCTGAACGTGTCATGGAGTGGGTGTCTGGGTGATCAGGGTTTGCCAGAATCTGCCTGGCCTTATTCACTGACCTCACCTTGTGTATGTCTGCAAGGTTCTTTAGGTCTATGCCAGCAGTTTTGCTGCACATCCTGACAATCCCTGAGAGTTTGCTCTTGTTCTTGCTAGTCAAAAGTCCAAACCAACAGATGAAGCTTAAAGGAGAAATCAAATCTGAAAAAAATCGATATAACAAGAATTTCATATAGTAAACAACAGACATAAACATACTTTGTATGCTTTTTTCAAGTCAGTAGCTTAAAGAAAATGGTTGTTATACATTTTTCCTGCTGCATGCCGAAGTGCAGTAATTTCTGTAGTAATTTTCTGGAGGACCGGAAATGACGCATATTTGTCCTCCTTTGCTACCTTCCAACAACACTGAAGCTAGAAACCCATCATTACTGTCCTCCTGTCTGTCATTTAAAATGGAAGCAGAAGACTTTTTTGAATCCGAAGGATATCACTTTAGTTTGTCAAAAACAGTTTGGTGATTTAGTGCATTAATGGGCATTTCTATCCTGGAAATACGAATAGCAGTGCGTCAGCCGCCGCATGCTAGCGCCGCATGCTAACGTGGAAGTGGGGGTGTTGAAAATGTCCTAATGATAACAGAGGACACAAGAATTAGCGACACAGTCAATAAATCATCACAGAAGCAAATGAGAAAGAACTAGCTCCGCTACAATGCGACCGCTATGCTAATGCTTTGTTAGCCCAAAGCTAGCGATGTTAGCTTGATGCTACCGCGATTTTAGCTTGTAAAATAAACATCTACGAGTGAGGGGTAACAAACTGATGTTAATGAACTATAACATCAGAGTTAATTAATAACCGTAAACAATTTTAAGCTGAGAAGATTAAACAACAATGTAAACAAATGGAACATTTATTTAAAACAATCATTTTAGGTTCCTTATTGTATCAAATTTTTTGCATCATTTGATATTCATACCAAAAATAGGAACAAATAATACATGATGAGTGCATAAAATTCTGTAACTTAAATTACCAGTATTAGGTTAGCTTAGTTGCCTGGATTTCTCTAAAACAATAAAATAAAAATCTAGGAGCAAATAATTCATCCATCTATCATCTTTTCCCACTTCTTCCTTTTCGAGTCACTGGGGTCACTGGTGTCCATGTCCAGCCATCACTGTGTGAGAGGTGGGGGACACCTGGACAGGTCTCCAGTCCATCACAGACAAATAAAATAATCAATCAATCACCTTTATTTTACCAGGTAGAGCCCATTGAGATCGAGATCTTTTTCACAAGGGTGACTTGGTCAAGTGGTCAGCAGCACACATCACATGGTAATTGACAATAAGCATTTGCATTTACCAAAAAAGAAAATAGAGAAAACTACAATCACAATAATTGATGTTGACAGTTCAAAACCAACAGGATAAAACGGATTTCTATATACATTATATACATAACAAGCAGACAGATATTGGTTGAGTAGATAGTTAAAAATCAACAATGACATAAATCAACAATGACATACAGTATACTGTATATTGGATAAGTATAGTGTTTAGAAACATCTGCAACGGTCAAGTTTCTTGATGACATTATCTAATACGGTTGACATGAAGGATCTAGGCGAGATGAGTGTTGATAGTTTCAGATCTTTCTGTAAGTGGTTCCAGGCTGAGGGGACGGCGAAACTGAACGCTCTTTTTCCTAGTTCAGTTCTGACCGGAGGAACTGACAGGAGGACTAGATCGTTAGAGCGCAGGGAGTATTCACAATACTGTACTGTATATAAATGCAAAAGTAACAGACTTCAGCCTACCATAGTGCATTAACTTTTAATTCAAAACAAAATACAGAATTCAGTTTTTTTAAACGTATTGATTCATATTTAGTAAATCTTTAACAAAATTTCAAAACCTGTTCAAGTTTACACAAAATCTCATATGAACTGTAATTTATAAACCATAAATTGTATCATTTGGAACAGGCTCCAGGTGATGTGTCTCATCTGGTCTCTCCAACCTGTTAAAAGACAAATTACATTAAGTTTGTTGTACAACTTTATAAGTTTTAGTATAATATGAGAAATAACAGTTACCTTTGAGCTGCAGCTGAACTCCCACGTTATGTATTCTTCTTTCATGCTGGAGCTGTGTGGAGTTTTATCGACATGAAGGAATAACGTACGTTGCTTCCACTTCCAATGTATTAAAAATAAAAATAAACCCCTCAACTTCCACTGAACTGTCTGTTCGTAAATCCTTTGTCATATAGCAGGAGTTAGAGAGATACGGTAAATATTCACAGCTGTTGGAGAATCAGCTGGAAGTTTGCAGCAAACTTCGCTGGTCGGCTGCTTCACTTTCATCTTCCGTGCATTTTATCGTATTTCCAAAATACTGTACCGTTATTTTATTTGACACTTCTTGCAAACAACCATTCTCTTGTTAAGCTCTGTCTTCCCCAGAACATAGTAGGATCTAAAATGATTTTTAAAGACGAAGGAGCAAGTTGAATCGCGCTGTCTCCCTCCTCCCTCCTTGCTAGCAGGCTCCATTGGGAGCTGCCTGGCTAACTAGCTTGCTATAACAGTGGCCCTACACGGCCAAAATTCTACAGCGGCCGAACGGACACAGGAGCGGAAAAAATACAGTATAAAATAAATAAAAACTTTTTAAAATAGATTTTGGGGCTTTTAGAATCTATTCTGAATCGCCAGGACTAAGAATCTTGATTCTTTAAAAAAATAGATTTTTTGCTGCATCCCTAATTGCTACACACTGAAACCTTTTTGTCCACAACTCTTCCACTCACTAGCTAGCTACACAATACTGTAGCCGTTTTCGCACTGCACGGCCCTCCCCGGCTCTCCCCGGCTCCACCCTGCTTCTAACCCGGGTTCGGCGTGTTCGCATTCTCCTTTTCCGCCCGGGCTCCGCCCTCATTTTGGAACCATCTCCACCGTGGTTCTTATCGGGCCGAGCCCCACGGACCCAGTTTGACGTCATGTACTGCTCACATTTGATTCGTTGTTTGCAGCAGGGGCGGGACTCATTCAAACAACCTCAGCGCGAGGGCTGAATTTCATTAATATTTAACTACAGAAACCCCTAAAATAATTGTTAGCTGAATTAGTGTTTTTGAGTTAAATTTTTGTTAATGACTGATTACAATTCAGCTTATGTTAGGACGTAAATAACACGAAGCGCGCACCCATTTCCGCCTTTCCGCGCACCTGAATGTCATTAAAATATAACTAATATTGTCTAACTCTTGCGCGCAGCCAGGGTTTTAAAATATAACTAATAATCTCTAACTTCTACGTGCAGCTAGAATGTTAAGAAGAGTGATTGCTATATATAGGTAAAGCGGTCACCTAAAAGTCCAGTCCGCCGCTGTAGCTCAGAGCGATCGCCAACTGCAATTACACTCTTTTATCTTGACCGGGTGAAGCGGGTTCGCTTCCCACCTCGTACAAAGTAATTTTACTTTTTTTTTTTATTGGAGTAAATAAAAAGGAGTTTGTTTGGTTAACACAACTCCTTTTTTAGGATATCCACATTTCTCTAGAGCCTGTTTTGTGTGTGATTTCTCCTTCTGTCTGGCTCCTGAGTTAGTGGGGACGCTGTCTGCTCTGTGATAGAGTCCTGATGACTCCTAAGGGCCCTTAAACGTCACTGCACCTCAAACAGGAATGCCACTGTCAAGGAAATAAAAGAATGGGCTCAGAAATACTTCCAGAAAGTAGGGATGCACCGATAAATCGGCCGGCCGATCGATCGGCCCCGATTTCCTTAATTTGGGGAGATCGGTGATCGGCCGATCTTTAAATGAGAAGCCGATTTTATCTACCGATCGCATCTGCCTCCGCAAAGGTAGGAAAATCATGAAAATTTAGGGTGCATTTTGACCTTTTAACACCTGCAAATCGATATCGGCCAAAATCGGAATCGGCAGGTCAGACTTTCTAAAAATCGGTGATCGGTGATCGGCCAGAAAATTGAAATCGGTGCACCCCTACTCCAAAGGGTGATGGGAGTCAAACTGCAAATACTGGTCTGTGTGGGTGGGTTTGCGGTACACCTCAGTTTGCAAATTTCCTCTATCGGACAGAAACAGACCTCACAGTCCAAGAAAGCCAACCTGCCATTTTTTACATCTTCTCATGTGAACTTGATACTGTATA
>JBBPBX010042855.1:0-19887 GCA_038048925.1 Garcialebias charrua | reverse complement strand
TATATATATATTAGGGATACAGGTCCTCATGCTTGACCTTCAAGTACACCTCTTCACATCTCTCTGAAACTCTGAGTGTTACACTTTCTGAAGCTCTCAAGGAGACAAGTGGACACTATTTTTGTTACAATTATTTTGAATTAATGGACACCAATTAATCAGATTGAACTTTCTTTTTACAGTAATGTGTGTTAATTCAGAATTGATCTACAGTATATTTTTGTCATTTAATGATGATCTGTTACTTGCATGAGTTTGACCTTCTGCTGGTTTATTCTTCATTACAAGTGTGCTCTGAATCTAAGGCACGAGTCAGGGTAAAGCTGTTACTTCCTTCTCTGTTTTGTCTTTCAAGGTAGACATAATTTTCCATCTCACAGGCCAGTCCATCTGGCCGCTTATGTAAACAGTTTTCCTGTTGTCCGTCAGAGATTTTCTGCCTATGGGAATCAAAATTCCTACTCTTATTTTGTTAAACCAGCCAGTAGTCATTGAGGAGGTGGGGAGACCCCGCCTCCCATATAAAGGGACACTTCCGTTTTGACTTTAGTGTCGAAGGGGAGAACTTTCTAACAACTGGTTTTCTCCTCTGGAAAAAGCTGGAGACGTTCTGGTCATTGTGTCAACTAGACCTATGTTTCTCAGCGGAGTTACAGTAAAGCTTACTGTGCCTCATTCACTCATCTTCTGAAAGAATTTGTTTTCTGGAAAGTTTTATTTTGAAAGCTCAGTCAGGACGTGGACCTGTTTCTGCCGGTGAAGGCGTACTCCCCGCTCGTCTGAATCAGCCATACTATCGCACAGAAGTCGACTGGACGTGAGCTGGACCACATAGTCCGTTAGTGTCCACAAACTTCTCAGCCCTTATCTCCAAGGGACGTGTCGTCACCAGGTAAAAGAGGCTTTGATTGTATGCTGAACGTGCCGAAGTACAGCTGGACCTGTTTGGGAAAGGTGCCACCCTTTGTTTCAAAATAATTAACTTCGGTTAACTTATCTTTCATTCTTCCTCCTCCTATTCTTATTTTTCTTAAGCCATTAATCTGTCAAGTAAATGTGCCAACAGTAAGTTAAACACTAACTCTGTTTGTTTTTAATTTGAATTCTTGTCAAAATAGTTAGTAAATCAGAGCTAATATCGATACAAATGTTTAATGTACTTTTATGATTATTTCAATAAAAGGTCTATCTTTTGGTGGATCAACAAAAGTTGAAATCTCTCGTGAAATTACATTTCTGGCTAATCACTTTCAAGCAATTTAATACCGGAAAAAGGGTGAACTCGCGAATGAATTTGGGTCAGATCAAGTCTGCTCCAACTTCTCTAAAATATAGGTAAGTCAGTAAACTGACCAATAAGTCCTATATTACTACAATATATATACCGCACCAGCCGCCACTGATACACGTACGTGTGCGGTAATGCCTATTCTAACACTTTAACACATTTTAAAAGAGCATAATGTATATAAAAAATTAATTTCTTACTTTGAGCAGCTTCTGTCGTATGTTTGCCTCCGCTCCGCTGCATTAGCTCCGTTGCGTTGCGTCCGAGCTTTGCAGCTTCCTTCCAGTACCATGCAGTTTAAACTGTTTACAGAAAGGACTGTTAGGATGTTAACTTCATACATATGGAGACAGAGAAAGATTTTAATAACTTACCGAAAGCCGTCTGTGTGTACCGCCTTTAGCTGCACCTGTTAGCATTAGCCCAGCCGAATCCGCGGCTAGTCCGCAGCTACGGGCAGTCCGGTTTAGCTGCACCTCCAAAAAGGCTGTCGGCTTTGTTTCTCCAAGTTCGGTCGATGTCCCCCGATCTCTTCGGCTTCCAGTCCAACATCGAGGCAAGCTCCAGGAACCTCTGATCGCACAAAGCCGGCTGTCGGATGCAGCTACGGGGCTGCAGCTACGAGGCTAATGTTAGCTCGTTGCTAATCCAGTCAGTCAGGCTGGCTGTCTGCAGCTTCACGCGGCGCGATGGGGCTGCTGCTCCAGGCCTGAGACATCTCCGGGCAGTCCGGTTTAGCTTCACCTCCAAAAAGGCTGTCGGCTTTGTTTCTCCAAGTTAAGCTCGGTGTCCCCCGATATCTTTGGCTTCCAGTCCGACATCGAGGCAAGCTCCAGGAACCTCTGATCGCACAAAGCCGGCTGTCGGATGGAGCTACAAGGCTAATGTTATTTTGTTGCTACTCCGGTCCGGCTCGCTGCTGTCTGCAGCTTCACGCAGTCAACAGCGTCGTTTTGCTTCGCCCATCGTTCCTCCACAAAACCACAATTCAACTCCAGATCATGTATCCAAGCGCAGGAACCTCTGATCGGACAAAGCCGGCTTTCGGATGGAGCTACGAGACTTGAGCTAACTGGCTAAGACTCAACTCGTGGGCACTGCCGAAAACTGACTGACTGCCGAAAACTGTTGGAAACTGTCGGAAACTGCCGCAAAACTTTGTAAATCGGCTTAAAAATTAAAAATTATGCACTGTAATTATAATAATAATACTTTATTAATAAACAACCACAGCTGCAACAAAGTGCTGTACACATGAAATTAAGAAATTTAAACACAATTTTTTTATTTTTTTCCCCATATTTTTATTAAATATGATAATCTCGTAAATCCGGAACCTCGTAGGTTGATGTCCTCGTAAGTCGGGGACCCCCTGTATTGTACTTTCGACTCCACTGCATTTCTAGGAAGCTTCTTGTTATTTGTTCCTTTTGGCTCATCTTTGAAATCCACTGTTGCTGTTTTTCTTTCTTTAAATTCAGTTGTCCAGTTGTTGATATATAATAATAATATTGTATTATGCTAGATTCACCTGTGCAAAAATCAAAAAAGGCGTTCAATACAGAACAACTGGACTTTATTTGTAGCAACAAGACGTTTCGCTCATCATCCGATGAGCTTTTTCAATTCGATGAGGAGACTGTGAGAGGGAGAGAGAAGTTATAACTTATATAACTTCTCTCTCCCTCTCACAGTCTCCTCATCGAATTGAGAAAGCTCATCGGATGATGAGCGAAACGTCTTGTTGCTACAAATAAAGTCCAGTTGTTCTGTATTGAACGCCTTTTTTGATTTTATCATGTCCTGGACGACTGAGAATCTTCACCAGCACCTGTGCAGAACATTCATTGGCCCTCATGCACGAACCGTTCGTACGCACAGATTTGTTCTTAAACTGTGCGTACGAGTGATTTAGGATCATTTGTGGCATTCAACAATGTTTTCGTATCCTACGATTTTTTTCAGATACGAACAAAATTTACGAGTGGTCCGGACCTGTCGTATATTTTAGGAGCGTCAGTCTGCTGTCATCCAGACGGAATTTCTCCACTAATAACTTCATATTTCGTTATTTAGAAAATATTTAGAGTTTAAAAAAGTCACGCACCACAATTGTTTTTGACAATAGGTTCTGTTTGAAGTCGAATTATAATTTTAAATGTAATAATGACTAACGGATTAAAGTATTTAAATTAAAATCAATTTGTTATCAATGCCGTTTTCTAACACTACAATATTAATATGAAGATCTCAAACTGAAACCAACTTAAATTATGAATTAATTTAAGTTTAATTTGTCTCGGTAACGCAGACTTCGGTAACGCAGACTTTAGGTTGACCTCCTCCTGTTGCAGTCATAGCTGTCAGATAGCTCAATGAGTAGAATGTTGCGTCGCAGTTCCGAACCTTATGGGTTCAAGTCCCACATGGGACAACGTTTTTTTCTCTCCTTTTAATTCATTCCAGATTTAAAAAACACAAGAAAACTATTTACAATACAACAAGAAATGAAGCATAAAGTCTTTTTAATCTGGAATGAATAAATAATCTAAAGAAAGAAGGAAAAAAAAAAAGTCATCCCTTGTGGGAATCGAACCCACGAGGTCTCGATAAGCGGTGCAATGCTTTACCCAGTGGGCCACCAGGACGCGTGTATATTTTAAGGTCCACATTTATTATAAACAAACATTCTTTGGCTTTAGTTGGTCATTTACTCCCATGAGTGACGCTGCTAATAAGGACAGATTTTCTTTTCTTGACCTCAGAGAGCAGAACTTCAATCTCCGCACCGGTAGAGTTCTTCTTTTTACTTTTCGCTGTCATTTTATGAACGAACACGTTTTGCCTCTGAGGCAGGAAACGTAGCCTTATATGGTGTTTTGAGGGGTGGGAATTATGTAAATAACCTCTCCGCGTGCACGCGCAGGTTGATAGAACAGGTGGGATTCATCATAGTACGTAGCTCATTTACACACTTTTCCTGAGGAGAGAAGAGTTTGTTGAATCTGACGTGGCATGTTCGTACGAACGCTTTGTACGAACAAAAGTAGGAGAAATTTAGGATAAAAATACGAACATGTTCGTGCATGAGGGCCATTGTTTTCTAAGCTTCTATGTTAAGTATGGCAGAACTTTTAGTTATCAGTGTTACTGTTTCCTCTCCTATGTTAAGTTGTTGCTGTCGATATACTGTATACACTTTTACACACAAACAATATGCTGAATGAATGCTGAAGCTGAGGAAAAGATTAAATGTGCATCATTTGTTAAGATTTCCATGACTTTCCACAAACTTGTAAAATTAGTGAAAATATTTTTTGTAGTTTACAGGTTTTATTAGGACACGTGGTGTTAGAGTGGTTCTACATGTCAATACATCAGGTGGTTTCAGAGAGTTACAAGATTCTGTAAAATCCCTCAAAACAATACAGCAATGTACTGATATTAGAAAATATAGTTTGTACTTTTTAATGCTTGAGTATTTTTTATGCATGTACAGTACTTTTGAATACTGTACTTAATTTTCAAAAGTAAGTACTTCAATACTTTAACTTGAATAAACTTTTGACTGAGCAACTTTTACTTGTAGTTGAGAAAGATTTGACCATGAGTAACAATACTTTTACTTAAGTACAAGAATTGAGTACTTTCCACCACTGGTTAAACTTAAATATTGTACTTTTTAACTTTTACTTTTTGAGTAATTTGTTCTTAAAATTAGATTTCTACTGTTATTTTGTAGTGATAATTTTATCTTAGAGGAAAGGTGAATGTAAGGCTGTCCCTAAAAAAAAAAATCAAAATATTACAGCTTTTATATCCTCCTCACTTTCCTATGAAACGCAGGTTTTTCTTTGTTTCTTAAATAATCCTGGTTCTTATGGCTAAAGGCCAATAAAAAAGATGTCAAACAGATTTTAAAGTCAATCCGAGACTCTGTTAATTGTTTGCCAGCTGATTTCACTGAAGGTTTCCCCTCAACACCAGTTAGCTGGCTTGTGATTTAAAGAATAAATGGACACAGATAATGGCATGTGTGATTGTGATTACTTCACACAATCACAAATTCAAATGCATGGCTACTATTAACACGTTACTGCAGATTTCTTTTTATTAATAATGTTTTGAACCACTATACTGTAAATGGTTGTCAAGTCATTTTTTAAATTCATGCCAGGAATCTTTGTGGATGCAGCCAAACAAATTTTTTCATGATGGTGACCTGTTTTAATTCTAGACATTAATTCAATTCAGTTCAAAAATACATTATTAATCCCAAAAGGAAATTAAATGTTGTTGTAACTCATCATTAAAGAGTTGTTCTAGATGCTGATGGCTGTGAGCAGGAAGGATCTCTCGTAGCAGTCTGTCTTGCAGCGGATCTGAAGAAGCCTGTGACTGAAGACATTGTTGTATGACAGTCTGATGAAGAGGATGCTCAGGGTTGTCTATAATGTTCATTTTATGAAGAATCCTTCTTTGTACAATCCTCTCCAAATGTTCTAGAGGAGACCCCAGAACTGAGCCAGCCTTCTTTATGAGCTTGTTGATATTTTTTAAGTCACTTGCTCTGGTGCTGGTACCCCAGCAGATTATGGCAGAAGAGATAGCACAGTGTTTAATACAGTGTTAAAAGTACAGCACAATTAATTTTAGTACAGCACAATTAGTGTTCAGCACAATTTTTATTTAGTACATTGTTAAAAGCTATTAGTTCTAGAATTGTGCCACTCAAGGTTGGCTGCATGTTGGAGTAGCTGTTACATTCATTCTGGGATATTGCTTTTGAAAACTATTTCCTCTTTTTCTGCATGTAAATGGCTTTTTTGGATGATTACTTCCTCTGGTATTGGATGCTGTGCAGTTGGAAGGATTTTTACTAAAACCTTTTTACTTTTGGACATTTGTTATGAATTGTAACCATGACAACAATGTGGTTTTTAAGACCGGGAAATGCTGATTAACATCTCAAAGCTCAACTATTACCTTAAATACAGCCCCAGCTCCCAAATGAGTTGTAAAGGAGGTGCCATGGATGCATCTCCATCTACCTAGCAGAGGTGCTTGAGTGACTGACTGCTGAGGTCTTTGGAGCTGGCAGGAAATGACAACAAGAAGACCAGAATCATCCCCCGACACCTACAGCTGGCTGTCTGCAATGATGAGGAGCTCAACAAGCCGCTGTGGGGAGTGGCCATCGCTCAGAGAGGAATTCTGCCCAACATTCAGGTGGTTCTGCTGCCCAGGACGACCGAGAGGCCCGCTGGGTCCGGGTGAATGGATCGGCATCTGCAGCCACTTTCTTCAGATCTGCTGCGGGAGATCCTTCCTGCCCACAGACATCAGCATCCATAACAACTCTTAATGAAACCATGATGATGAGCTACAACATTTAATTTCCTTTTGGGATTAAAAAAGTATTTTTAATTTAATTAAATTGAATTAGACTTGAATATAATCTTAGAAGAATCTTAAAAAAGATTAGAATTAGAAAATCAGTACTGTATTCAGACCTTGCAAAAGAGAAATGATTCAAAATGACTATGCTTCTTTTAAAGTGAACTTGTAATACATTTTAATCATTATAATACTTTTAATTTGGACATGCACTAACCTACTGTAACATAATTTAAACATGCTCACTGGATTATTGAGCATGCATCAGGGTATTAAACATGCTCAGTTACCTTTTTGTGTGGAGATCATCCATATCCTGTCATATTTTATTGTACAACTTGCATTGATTTACAAACCGGATTCCAAAAAATTTGGGACACTAAACAAATTGTGAATAAAAACTGAATGCAATGATGTGGAGGTGCCAACATCTAATATTTTATTCAGAATAGAACACAAATCACAGATCAAAAGTTTAAACTGAGAGAATGTATCATTTTAAGGGAAAATATGTTGTTTCAAAATTTCATGGCGTCAACAAATCCCCAAAAAGTTGGGACAAGTCCATTTTTACCACTGTGTGGCATCCCCCCTTCTTCTTACAACACTCAACAGACGTCTGGGGACAGAGGAGACCAGTTTCTCAAGTTTAGAAATAGGAATGCTCTCCCATTCATGTCTAATACAGGCCTCTAACTGTTCAATCGTCTTGGGCCTTCTTTGTCGCACCTTCCTCTTTATGATGCACCAAATGTTCTCTATAGGTGTGTAGGAACTAGGAAGTTAGGTTCTGGTCAGTTTACTGACTTTACCATATTCCAAATGAAAGTTGGAGCAGATTTTATCTGACCCAAAATTCAAACGAGTTCACTCATTTTTGGATTTAACCCGATTAAATGTGACCAGACAAAATGTAATTTCACGAGAAACGTCAACTTATGTTGATTCACCAGGAGATGAACCTTTTATTGAGAAAATCATAAAAGTACATCAAACATTTGTATCGAGATTAGCTCTGATTTAGATTTCATATAAACTACGGTAGACAAGATTCAAATTGAAACAGACAAGTTAAGGTTTAACTTTCTGCTGGCATATTTACTTAAGAGTTTTACTGGCTTAGGAGAAATAAGTTTAAGGAGGAAGGAGTGGTATGAAAGATGAAGTTTAACAGAAGTCAATTATTTTGAATGAGACAGGGTGACACTTTTTCCAAACGAGTTACAGCTGGGCTTCCCGCACGCTCAGCAAACATTCAACGACTCTTTACCTGGTGACGATACGTCTCTGGAGATAAGAGTTGAGAAGCAGTGTGGACACTAACGGATTGCGTGGTCCAGTAGATGTCCAGATGACTTCAGCGCGTGTTTACTGATTCAACGATACGTGAAACTCGCCTTTCTCGGCAGAAACCAGGCCAACGTCCTGAATAGTTTCAAAATAAGACTTTCAGAAAATAAATTCTTTCAGAAAAGAAATGAGTGAGTTACAGCAAAGCTTTGCGGTAACTCTGGCTGAGAAACGTAGGTCTAATTGGCATTTGACCAAAAACGCTCAACCAGTTCAGAGAAGAACCAAGTTCAGTTCCCCCTTTGCACTGAAGCAAAACGGGCAGGAAGGGGTTTTATGTGGAGGGCTGATCTAGCCCACTTCACTCCGCTCATTTGCTGTTTTAAGAAAATAAAGGAGTGACTTTGCTGTTCCCAGAGTTGGAAGATCTGAAGGACAGCAAGAAAACTGTTTAGAGAAGCGGCCAGATGGAATCGCCAGTAAAGTGAAATATTATGTCTAGCTCAATAGACAAAGCAGAGAAGTTTCACTTAAGAGTTTACCCTGAACTGTACCATAGATTTAAAGCACCATCGTACTGAAGAATAAACCAGCACAGGAGTGACAACTCATGCAAATAACAGATCACCATAAAATGACAAAAATATACATTATTGATCAATTCTAAATTAACACAAATTAAAAGGAAGTCTATTTCTGAGTGATTTGTGTCTCTTAATTCAAAGTACAGTAAACTGGAATAAAACAGTGATGTTGTCATTCATCGTAGGTTTTTCAGAGAAAAGGAGATTCACTTGAGAGCTGCAGTGAAAAAGTGAATTCAGGTGTTTTAACCAAAAAGTCAGAGATCAGGTGTTCCACTACAGGTGAAAGATCTGGACTGCAGGCTGGCCATTTCAGTACCCGGATCCTTCTCCTACGTAGCCATGATGTTGTGATTGCTGCAGAATGTGCTCTGGCATTATCTTGTTGAAAAATGCAGGGTCTTCCCTGAAAGAGATGACGTCTAGATGGGAGCATATGTTGTTCTAGAACCTGAACATAGTTCTCTGCATTAATGGTGTCTTTCCAGACATGCAAGCTGCCCATGCCACAAGCGCTCATGCAACCCCATACCATCAGTGATGCAGGCTTCTGAACGGAGCGTTGATAACAACTTGGGCTATCCTTGTCCTCTCTGGTCCGGATGACATGGCGTCCCAGTGTTCCATAAAGAACTTCAAATCGTGACTCATCTGACCACAGAACAGTCTTCCATTTTGCCACACTCCATTTTAAATGACCCCTGGCCCAGTGCAAACGTCTGAGCTTGTGGAGCTTGCTTAGAAATGGCTTCCTCTTTGCACTGTAGAGTTTCAGCTGGCAACGGCAGATGGCACGGTGGATTGTGTTCACTGCAGTCCAGATCTTTCACCTATAGAGAACATTTCGCGGATCATAAAGAGGAAGGTGCGACAAAGAAGGCCATGGATGGGAGAGCATTCCTATTTCTAAACTTGAGAAACTGGTCTCCTCTGTCCCCAGATGTCTGTTGAGTGTTGTAAGAAGAAGGGGGGATGCCACACAGTGGTAAAAATGGACTTGTCCCAACTTTTTTGGGATTTGTTGACGCCATGATTTTTCCCTTAAAATGATACATTCTCTCAGTTTAAACTTTTGATCTGTGATTTATGTTCTATTCTGAATAAAATATTAGATGTTGGCACCTCCACATCATTGCATTCAGTTTTTATTCACAATTTTTTTAGTGTCCCAACTTTTTTGGAATCCGGTTTGTACATTTACTCAGAGTAAACTTTTGATCTGTCATCTATGTTCTATTGCGAAGAAAATATTTACATTTGCCATCTCCACATCATTGCATTCAGTTTTTATTCACAATTTGTTTAGTGTCTCAACTTTTTTGGAATCCGGTTTGTACTTGGTGTTGGTTTAGACATGGAAGGAAGTGAAAAAATAATCATAAACTGAGATCAAACAAATCTTAAACAATTTAAAATAGCTTAGTTCATACAAACCTTTATCTCCTTCTCAGTAAGTATAAGAACAGGATTTTGTTTTTGTTGGACAGGTGTTTTAGTGTCTGTCTGCTGATGGTCTTCACTTTTCTCTCTACCTCTGTCCAGGACTGACGCTCTGCTGGTCAAGTTGTCTCTGTTGGTGGGTCAGCAGGTCTTCTACGGTGCCCTGTGGGGCAGCATGTTGGTCACTCCCATTGTGCGGCTGCCTGCCTCTGTTTTTATCGTAACACATTTTGACCGTATGGTACCGTTGAGTCAACAGACACACATGTTAGGCTACAGCCACTGTGGAGTGGTGAGTAATTGCATTTGTTTTCCTGCACACATGCATTAAAACCCATAAAATATAATTTGTTATAGTCATGTTTGAAGACGTTTAAAATCATTTTGTTTATTTTCAGATGAAGTCAGTCTGTCTTTCCCTACAAGATTCAAACGGCTTGGTGCAGAGGAACATGCTTGAAGTCCTGCTTTACTTTTTCCCCTTTGCCACATGTTTGGTAGGTATCCTAAGAATCACAGCTTCTTGTTATTTCTGGATAATATACTGTACTGTATTTAGTTTAATGTTTCCAAAGCCTCCACATGATGGACTCCGCACACCACAAATGCAAAGAGAGCACCAAACCTTTCACATCAGAGGCTTAAATATGAGTGATTTCCCTTGTCATTACACAAAGATGTTACTGCAATAGTAAAAATAATAATAATAATAATTCTGAAGTGGTTTCTGTAGAAAGATTTTGAATAACAATAGCTACCTGTTCAAAGAAAAACTTTAATTCTGACTAAAGTGACAAAGACCAAAAGTGATTGTTTCTATTTTAAAACGACTACAGTTTTAAAATTTTGTAGTAGTTTATCCATCCATCCATCCATTTTCGTCCGCTTATCCGGGGTCGGGTCGCGGGGGTAGCAGCCTAAGTAGGGAGGCCCAGACTTCCCTCTCCCCAGCCACTTGGAGCAGCTCCTCTGGGGGAATCCCAAGGTGTTCCCAGGCCAGCCGAGAAACATAGTCCCTCCAGCGTGTCCTGGGTCTTCCTCTGGGTCTCCTCCCGGTGGGACATGCCCGGAACACCTCACCAGGGAGGCGTCCAGGAGGCATCCTAACCAGATGCCCGAGCCACCTCAACTGGCTCCTCTCGATGTGGAGAAGCAGCGGCTCTACTCCGAGTCCCTCCCGGATGACTGAGCTTCTCACCCTATCTCTAAGGGAGAGTCCAGACACCCTGCGGAGAAAACTCATTTCAGCCGCTTGTATCCGAGATCTCGTTCTTTCGGTCACAACCCAAAGCTCATGACCATAGATGAGGGTGGGAACGTAGATCGATCGGTAAATTGAGAGCTTTGCCTTTTGACTCAGCTCTCTCTTCACCACGACAGACCGGTACAGCGCCCGCTTCACTGCGGATGCTGCACCTATCCGCCTATCGATCTCACGCTCCAGTTTTCCCTCATTCGTGAACAAGACCCCGAGATACTTAAACTCCTCCACTTGGGGCAGGACCTCCTCCCCGACCCGGAGAGGGCATTCTACCCTTTTCCGGCTCAAGACCATGGCCTCGGATTTGGAGGAACTGATCCTCATCCCGGCCGCATCACACTCGGCTGCAAACCGCTCCAGCGAAAGCTGTAGATCACGATCTGATGAAGCCAATAGGACCACATCATCTGCAAAAAACAGAGAAGCGATTCTAAGGCCACCAAAACGGATCCTCTCAACACCTTGGCTGCGCCTAGAAATTCTGTCCATAAAAGTTATGAACAGAATCGGTGACAAAGGGCAACCTTGGCGGAGTCCAACTCTCACTGGAAACGAGCCTGACTTACTGCCGGCAATGCGGACCAAGCTCTGACACCGGTCGTACAGGGACCTAACAGCCCATATCAATGGGCCTGGTACCCCATACTCCCGGAGTACCCCCCACAGAACCCCCCGAGGGACGCGGTCGAATGCCTTTTCCAAGTCCACAAAGCACATGTAAACTGGTTGGGCAAACTCCCACGCACCCTCCAGGACCCTGCTGAGGGTGTAGAGTAGTTTAACTGTAGTTTATATGAACCCTATTTTATAAACTTTATATTGATGTCCAGTTTGCATTGCACAGCTGTTTACTCTGAATTTTATACTTATTAATAAGAGCAAATAGTGGCAGCAGCTGTAGCATACCTGGTGCATCCTGGGCCACTTCCTGCAAATATAACATTATAATAAAAGGTTTATAAAATTGTTTTTTCAAATGTATTTAAACCTTTATTTTAACAGGAAAGAAATATGTTGAGATTATTAATCTCTTTTACAAGAGATCTACAGAGAGATTTACAATATTTTTTACTTGTGTTTGCACAAACGTCTATATAAATGTTAATTCTGGAGTGGTTTTAGGATGGCATGTACAGTATCCACTTTGCTCTTGGTCCTGCTCATACTAGCTATTAGCTCATCTATCTAATCAAAATAAAACTATTCCTTTAAATGAAAATTAATCTAAGTCCTTTCCACAACAACTAAGATGTTAGTTGTTCATAACATTACTAGTGAACTCTATTTTAGAAGCTCTGAATAATGCCTTTCAAGAAATTGGCTCCTTATTTTGGTTTATTATTAATAAATTGATCTGAAGGAGTAATAAAAGTTGGGTTATACAATAACAACTTCTCACTTTAACTAATTTGTTTGTTAAAAATTATATGATTTTTTTTTTTTACAAATTGTTTGTAAATATACTTTTAATAAAAGGCATGGTATCAAATATGCAACATACAAATATCAATATATCTATAGGATAAAGCAGTGGTTCCAAACCTATTTTCCTCAAAGACCCCCTTCTTACTTCCCAGCCAATCTGAGACTCCACAATCCCTCACTACACCCCTCTCCCAAAAGACTCAATCAGATGAATCTCTTCATCAAAGTGATAAAAGAATAAAGTAAATATTATAAGTAATATTATAAGTAATAACAAACTTTTATTTGTAAAAGTTATAAACTGGTAGTTGTACAACAGAAACCAAAACACTGTTTTGAGAATTACCGGTACTCGCATAACTTTCTTTAAAAACTAACAGAGTGATTTTAAAAACAGTATTTAAAAAAAGTAGTTTTGTCCAGATACCTTCCTGATCCTGTCATGCAGCTGATTTGTGCAATTTTCAACTATTTTATCGATTATGTCCTTGAAAATATGACAATACAGACATGACAATAAAGATGTCTGACTCTGACAATGTTAGAGAGCGGGACAGTTTTAATTTTATCCACTGCATGAGCCCCACCCATCAACTCTACATTTTTCAGGCAGGTGGGTTTCAGAAGGTTTCTTCAATGTTGTGCAGATTTTTACCCTTAGCGATCAAAAGGGAACACTCTAAAGATGCTTCTGTGGCTCCGTGCACATCACTACCTGCTCTTTCAAAGGCTTTCTGATGTCAGCTGCTTGTTCCTGAAAGTATTCCTGACTTTCACCATCACCAATATTAATAACAATGTCTGTTCTAAACTAGGGGAAAATGTTCTTATGTGTTGTCAGAAAAATGACTCCCCTGTGTGTTTTTACACATTTAAACATTTACAACCGCATGTGCTTACGTTTGTTTTATATTTAATAAAACGTGTGCTTAAAACCAAGAGCAACGATAACACCCTGCCTCCTCTTAGGCAGCCACGCTGCCACACAGTATGACGTCATAACAAAGCGCTCTTAAAATGACAGTACAGATTTTAGTTTTTAACATAATATGTTGTAGAAAATGCTTAAAACATAACCAAAATGAGGGTTCTTCAGTGTTAATCAGGATTTGGTGAAATTTCAAAAATTATAATTATAAATAAAAGCATATTTTCTAAAGTTGTTACGCAGACAATAAATTGATATTTTTACAACTTCTAAGCAGACATATTTATATGACCCCCCCCCCCCCTCCAGGTTGGGAACCACTGGGATAAAGTACCTTTTTTTTTTTTTAACAAATGTGCATATTTTTCCAACAGAAATACTCATAACCCCATCTTTACAGTTGTGCTTTGTCCAACTCCTGCTCTGTATGTTATCTGTGTAGGATCCAGCAGAACCCAGTATTGCTTTGAGTATCGAAGACGTGATCACCGTGGTGTCTGCAGCTTTACTCACGCTGCTCAGAAGAGACATGTCCCTCAACAGGCGTCTCTACGCCTGGCTACTAGGTGCTCACGATTACATTAAACATTCGTAATGAATTGTATAATGCATATTTTGGCACTGACCAGTCAACGATCACTGTATTTCATTATTCTTTATGCTTATCGTCCCTCATGTGCTCCAGGTACAGACATTAAAGGAGGAATGGTGGCGCCGCACCCCACCCTCTCTGCCACCATCGAGGAGCACACTTCATTCTACTTCAACACCTACTCTAAAGATTTCCTTGTGAAGGTAGCTTTTTTAAAACTACAATTCAGTTTTGTTACAAGAAATTTTAGATAAGAAGCCTAAGCATTGTAAAGTTATAGCCATAATGATTTTGCTTAACATTAAAATAGGAGAACAATGAGAAACATTTTTATTAATTCTGTCTTGGAGGAACCAAAACCCATTTCCAAACACGTACGGTTTTCTGTGGTTAAGAAAATTCTGCAGATACAGTAAATATCTCTGGGGGAAAAAGAGAAATAAAAGCACAAGTTAAGCTTATGTGTCAGGTGTTTCAACAGTGTATGAATAAATGTTTGTCAATCTTTACCCCATTTGTTCATGCAACATTTTTATTTTTTTGTATTTGTGTATAAATGACAAATAAAAAGTATTAGGTGACTAAAGGATGACTGAACAGCCTTAAAGAGAAGTTGAGTGTTGTCTCTGAACATTTTGTTCAGGTGAGGGTGTCTCCCGTTTCTCTTGTTCTGATTTGTTTCTGTTTCTGACTCCAGGCTTTGATTAACATCCTCAAACAGAAGGAAGCAGATGGTGATCCAGAAAGTGTGATCCGTTACCTCAAACCCTTTCGCATCATTATCAGCCTGCTTGATAAACCTGAGATAGGTAGGAACCTTTGATCAGTGCTACAAAGACTTGTTAAAAAACTGGTTTTCCAAACCGGTTTCACTGATGAGATTGTTTCTGCTCAGGTCCGACTGTCTTGAGCTGTGTGTTGTTGGAGGTGGTCCGAGCTTTTCACCGTTACTGTCTGGAGATGCTCAAGGAGGAAAATACTCCCAGCTCAAGGCTCTCGGGCAACCAGCTTTCTAGGTGAGAACAACAAATGTTTCGTAGGTCCTTGCACCTGCAACGAAGAATCTAATAAACTGACGAGTCTTTTGTTTTCCTTTAACAGTAAGATAAAAGAAAATAAGAACGCTTTGGAGATCATAAAGACGATGAACATGCTCGTGAGCTCCACAAACAGTGAATACCTGTGGGAATACATGACTCGATGCTTCTGCTCATCTCTCAGGTATGTCAAAGATGATGCAGTAAAACTTCAAACCTACGAGTTTTGGAGAAAAAAAAAACTGGTATACAGTGACAAGAAAATTAATTATAACAAAAAATGAAAGCAAATAATTTAAACCCTATCATGCTATGAAAATAATTGAACATTCTTAGAATTATGCCGGCAAAGCATTTGGAAAATTTATAAATTGTTTACCGCTGAAATTATGTTTATGATAAAACTAAATAAAATTTAGCATTCTTCGAAGGAGTGCGTATTTCCCCAAAAATGGCTAAAGTTTTAAAACAGAAATATCACAGGCATTCTGTTAGCACTCGCAATATGTGTTAAAGAAGGCTCTCACCTACTACCACGTCAAATTTTAGCTTAATGTCTGCACAACTGACCAAGTCATTGCCATTTTTGTGTTGGCTAAGGCTGATTAACTGTGGTGGCATCTTGAATAGGCTTGACTCTAAAATATATATATATATTTTTTTAATTTAATTTATTTATTTATTCATTTTACATTGTGCTACATTTAATATTAAAAGCAAAAAAACATAAAATGAAAGGTGGCAGGAAGAAGAAGAAATCTTATTATACCTGCCCCTTTTTTCCAAAACAAAAAACAAAATCAATACAAACAATTCACTCCCAACAATACTCGTCAATGAGCAATCGAACCAAAAGAGTAACTCATTACAATTCTAAAAATGTCTAGTACAATAAACAATTTAAAGACATTTTTAGTATTTTGTTAACAATTTAGTTTTGATCATTTTTTAAGCACAAGCACTGATTTTGCAGATTTAACTTCATTTCCTAAACCATTCCACAAATCAACTCCCTGTATTGAAACAGACCGTCCCTTTAAACTTGGGGCGGCCGTGGCGTGGTGGTAAGGGCAGTCGTCCCCCGATCGGAAGGTTGGCGGTTCGAATCCCGGTTCCCCACACCATGTGTCGTTGTGTCCTTGGGCAAGACACTTAACCCCGAGTTGCTCCCGGTAGGACTGGAAAGCGCCTTGCATGGCAGTCTGCCGCTACCGGTGTATGAATGGGTGGATGGTTGGTATTGTAAAGCGCTTTGGGGCCCCTCATAGGGGGCTGGAAAGCGCTATATAAATAAGCTCCATTTACCATATACTGAGGTTTTGTAAAAATCTCAGTTCCCTTAAGACTATAACAGCTCGTCCTCTTAACAAAAGTAATTTTAACATTAGAAGGCAGTACTTTATTATGGGTTCTATACATTACCAACAAAATATTTTAGTCCACTAAATCATAAAACTTCAGCAACTTAAGTTGTTGAAATAATATATTTGACGGATGACAGTAAGGCTTTCTTGTAATAATTCTCACAGCTCTTTTTTGTAAAATAAAAATCGGCTTCGTTATGGTTTTACACGCCTTTCCCCAAACTTCAACACAATAAATTAAATGTGGAACAAAAATTGCATTTTCAGAGTCAGAGTCAGAGAGAATTTATTGTCATTTGCACCGCATGTAGTACATGTGTTGAAAACGAGATTATGTACACAGGGTCCCAGTTACATCCAACAACAAATGCAAGAGAAATACAATAATAACATCTAGGATTAACTAAGAGAGACATCACATCAGCTAGTAATACACTAAGCCCTAATGTAGTAGAAAAACATCATTATAAACAGCAGCACGAACATGAGCAGATGGTCACAGATGAACGCAGCAACAAGAAACAGATGGTCACAGATGAACGCAGCAACAAGAAACAGATCAGTACAGTATCAGTATGATGTGACATTTTGCAGTGTTTATTCTTATTATTTATTTATTCATGAGTCTGACAGCCTCAGGGTAGAAGCTGTTTCTCAGTCTAGTGGTTCTACATTTGATGCTCCTCAACCTCCGTCCCGAAGGGAGTGGTGCAAAGAGTGAGTGTGCTGGGTGAGTGAGGTCTTTCATGATGCAGGTGGCTCTTTTTCTGCATCTGGAGGTGTAAATGTCTGTGATGGTGGGGAGACTGACTCCCACAGACTTCTGTGCAGCCTTCACCACTCTCTGTAGAGCTTTTCTCTCTGCAACTGTGCAGCCTCCATGCCACACGTTGATGCTGGAGCACAGGACGCTCTCCACTGCACACCTGTAGAACGAGGTGAGGACTGGGCTTCTCAGACCGGCTCGTCTCAGCCGTCTGAGGAAGTAGAGTCTCTGATGACCTTTCTTGATCAGGCTGGTGGTGTTATTGCTCCAGCTGAGGTTATCATTCAAGTGTACACCCAGGTATTTGTAGCTGGAGACCACCTCCACCGCAGATCCACCTATATACAGTGGGGTGTGGGTGTGTTTGTTCCTTCTGAAGTCCACAATCATCTCCTTCGTCTTCTTCACATTCATGTGAAGGTTGTTCTCTTTGCACCAGCTCTCCAGATGTTCCACCTCCTGTCTGTAGCTGGATTCATCATTATCTGTGATGCATCCCACCACAGCTGTATCATCTGCAAACTTAACAATATGACAGCCTGGATGTGTGGCTATACAATCATATGTGAGCAGAGTGAACAGAAGAGGGCTCAGCACACATCCCTGAGGAGAGCCAGTGCTGAGGGTGATGGTGGAGGAGGAGAAGTTGTGGATCTTCACGGACTGTGGTCTGTCTGTTAAGAAGTCTAAGACCCAGTTACAAATAGAGGGGCTTAGTCCAAGTGTGGATAGTTTGTCTATCAGAGTTTGGGGGATCATGGTGTTGAAGGCAGATGTGAAGTCCACAAAGAGCAGACGCACGTATGAGTCCTTCTGATCCAGGTGGGTGAGAGCAGTGTGGACCACGGAGGAGATGGCGTCCTCTGTTGATCGGTTCTCACGATATGCATATTGATGAGGGTCCTCGTTGATGTTGACGGCTGTCTTGATGTGGGACATGACCAGTTTCTCAAAACATTTAGCGACTATCGGGGTGAGAGCCACCGGTCTGTAGTCATTCAGACCAGTCACTGTGGAGCTTTTTGGGACTGGGATGATGGTGGCGGTCTTCAGGCAGGTGGGAACTTTTTATAACAGAATTTTATAACAGATACAGAGCTTTATCATTCAACAAATCCTTCACTTTGTACAGCACCACAGTAGATCTAGATATCTTAAGTTTAACCGAATTTATATGCTGTTTCCACGACAGTTTGTCATCAATAACCACACCCAAAAACTTCACCTCGCTTACTCTGTGAACTTCAACACCATCAAATTTAAAAGAAAAATCCATAGTATTCTTTTTATTACGAAATAACAATAATATAATCACTTGCAGATGCAAACATCAAATGAATACTTTTAGAGGGTGTCACTGAAATGTATCTTGTTTCGTCCGACATTTTGCTGATCGACAAATTAACGTACAGACATAGACAAAAGGTGATTGCCCGCCTTTCAAGGCACCAGACAGTGATTACTTTAGCTGTTCCATAGGAAACAAAAAAAGTTATTTTTAATTGGTAGATTCAGGAAACAACTTTTTTTTATTTTTTTGTTTTGTTTTTTACTGAGCACCATGTTGAGAAGCTTTAACAAGTGATCAGTTTTACAACCTTACAGACTAAGTGCTTAAAGATAACACCTTTTACCATTTGTTTTTTCTTTAACCATTTTTGTACAGACATTTCTGGTTTCTCTGACAACTTTTGTGATGTTATGTAATGTACACTGACAAATTAGCTTTCTTCCTCATGAGGGAGTTTTTTTCTTTCCACTGTCACCTTCATGCTTGCTCAAAATGAGAGTCTGATGGAGTTAAATTCAAAGCTGCTCCTCAGCCAAATAGTGTAGTGTTAACTTATTACTTTTATATATGAATGTTTCTGTTCAGTGCCCTGAGATGACTTCTGTTGTGACTTGGTGCTATATAAATAAACTGAATTTAATTGAATATATACAGTATATGTGGGCATCCTGATTATTTGAGGAAACTATTCTTTCTATCCATATTCATGCTCAATAATCCAGGTAGAAAAATGCTTTATAGGTTTTATATTATAAAAATATATTGTGGAAAAAGTGCAATTTCCTCAAATGACTGGTGCGGCCAGAAGATTAATCTATGGTGGCCAAGGCCACCAATGGCCACCCTGTGGCTCCTCCATTGCTCCTGGTGGTGGATAACATTGCTCCCTCCACTTGCCAGCATCTGTTGCGTTGCACTGCCTTGGACAAAAAACAAAACAAAGCCTGAAGACTTGCTTCTATTTCTATACACAGTGTAACTCCTACCCACTTGAATATTTTGCACCCAAAACACTCTACTTGTGTTCCCTTTTCAACTCCAGTCCAGAAAAACAGATAAAAAGCCCAGATCAAAATCTACAAACACTTCTTGTTCAAATCCCTCAGCGTGGGGGACATCAGCATACTGCTTGTTCTTTTTCTTTTTAGTACTGTATTACTCTTTTGTTGCTCGTGCCCTAACTCTTGAATATGTTACTCACCAGCATATATATACTGTATTTAT
>JBBPBX010042854.1:0-24377 GCA_038048925.1 Garcialebias charrua | reverse complement strand
ATGTTTTAGACTCACTGAGGAGGACAGACAGCCATCCTTCATCCCAGCTGACTGGGACGGCTCCATGCACTTTTCAATCTTGTCACCTTTCCTCCTGGGTGCAGACAGCCATCCTCAAAATCTCAATTTTCATCAGCCCACTGAACCTTGGACCCTGACCAGCACTGAGGATGCAAAGTTTTATAGAGCAGAGATAAATGAAAATCTTAGCATGTGAGTGTTTTTAACAGCGCAGGGAGGAGAAAGCCTGGAATTACAGCCGGTCTGTCAGCACGTTGCTTACAGTAAATTAGCATTCGAGCCGTGCTCCATGTTTAGCGTTTGGTGATTGGGTTCAGCAGAGGCCTCACCCTGAGAGTCTCTGGGGGAAGCATCGGCAGCAGTGCAGCAGCTCGATGGGCGTCACCGGGCTGTCAAAATTAGATAATAAAGCACCACAGGGCTGCTGGATAAATGCACATGAGAGGACATCCATCTTGTAAGCAGGTTGCTGAAGAGGATGCTGGTAAATGGCAGTGAGGGCTGTTTGTGTGTGTGCTGGGGTGGGGTGGGGGGGGGGTGCCCATTTCTATAAGGTGGTGAGGAACCACTTGAAAACAAACTTTTCTGAGCTGTGCAGAGATGCTGCCGGTTAAATCTACAAGGAAAAAATATTCACGTCCATAAACAGGAGTGAGGTGGAAAAACATTCTGAGGATAGATGTTGAGAAGAAGAACCACGGAAAAATAAAACAATAAAACAATAAATAAATAAAAACCCAAGACAACGGAGCTGTGGAGGAAGGGAGGGAGGTGAAAATCAAATGTCGGCCAGCACTTAACCTTTTCCTCATAATGTGTGGCCTGCTGAACAAGCAGATTCCCTGACGTTTGCTCAATGCTTCGAATTAATGTGCAGCTGCCGTACTCTGACAGGATTTATACAATATGGCCGAGCAATGCAATCAATAATATTTGTGTTGACGTTCTGTTTGTCTCTGGTGCACTTTACACCTTCCACAGGTGAGTCACAGCATAACAAAAACATCTTCATTCATTTGTGGGTGAGCATTTCATTGAGCTTTTACAATTTGTTTGTTTTTTACTTAAACATTATCAGTATTTTAGATGTTTATAGTATATATTTTTTTATAAAATACTTATACAAGTATATAATCTTACCTGTAGAAAACAGCAGTGAGCACATTTATGTCATCTAAACCAGGGGCGGCCAGCCAATAGGGGGTGCTAGGGGGCCGCCCCACTGGAACTTCTGGACCATTTTACATTGAAGACTTAAAAAAAATTAATATAAATGAAATAATAAAATATAAATATTTCGAAATATATGCATATATGTTTTTAGTTGTGTAGGATAAATATTTTATGAGTAATGATGAGTTATATTTTTTGTTTCAAAAAACGTTTTCTGATTGGTGACGTATTTCCATTTTTTGGGGGCGCATGGATCTAAACCATAGACTCTCGTTAAAAATGGCGCATGCACAGTTATTCCACAACGTTACAAAACAATGGGAAGATTCTGGGCGCGGTTTTCACCGCCCTGAACACGTCCAACGTGAGCTCTACCTGCCGTTTGCGTGTTTCCGGTTGTTTATTTATTATTATTTTTTATTTTTTTTATTTTTTATGAGCCGTGCGGTCAGTGACTCAAGCAGGCTTATTTAATTATTTTTGGAGAAATAGCCCCCCCTGATGGACATTAGAGGAGCCGCCGCTGATCTAAACAGAAACGTCAAACAAATATTCTTGTTTTTAGTATTTTATCTTGTATTATGGCAACTTGATTCATTGTTTTATACACTAATTTATTTTAATTGCATTTTTTGTACTTCTGTACTTTGAATGTTGTCTGTCTTAAAGCTCCCCTGACATCATCTTTGAACTTCCCATAAAATGGCACAACATATATAAATTTTAAGATTGAACTCTGATTGTTTTTGCTAAAACAATGTGAAATGAATGAAAATTAGTCTCAAAAATTGTTTAAATTTAGCGCCGTTTTTTTACACGATAAATCCGGATTTTCCGGTCACGTGACTGTGACGTCAGATCCAGAAGCTTCGCAAATTTACCTAGTAAACAACAATGGCGGAGCCTGTAGAATCCGATGACGAACTGAGCAATTATAGTGTAGATCTGAGTGACTTGTCCTCAGTTTGTGAAGGAGAACTTAGTTCTAGCGATGAGCAAGAAGCAGTAGGTTTTAATTTAGGTCAGGAACCCTACTTATTTGAGCCTTCTTGTTCAGAAAGTGATAATTCTGAGGAGGAGGGGGGAGTGGTGCATGAAGTTGTGGAAGCCGATTTAAGTCGTCTGTAGAGCACTGAATGGTAATGCTTTAATTAATTAATGTATCTAATAATTATTCAATATTAAATAGTTTTTAAAAAATCAGTGCCTTTGAAGTTTGTGTTTCATTTACCTGAAAACACTTTCATTTGCTCAGGCTTTTATGTCCTGATTTTATTGTATTTTTTTAATTGATATTTGTAGTTTTTATTCTGTGTATACTTTTAGCATTGATTTTAATGTAGCGCTTTGTGATTTTATAAGCGCTCTAGAAATAAACCTTACTTAAACAAGTTTATTCAAACATACATTATGAAAAACACCCTTCATATTTCCACTGTTGTATTGTTCAAGTTTACATACCATACCATACCATACCATTTTATTTATAAAGCACTTTAAACAGGAACAAGTCCACACCAAAGTGCTGGACAAACAAACACGCAACAGGCAACACAGACAATGAAGTACAACACGAAAAACATAAAAACATTGCAGATCATAAATCAAACGATCCAATACAAATCAGCTGGCATGCAATCATGCAATACATGCACTGAATGTTCACCATGTATTAATAAAACTGTAGTTTATGACAATAATTAAATTTAAAAATAAAATTCTGTCAAATACTGTCAAAATAACGTAAATTTTCATAGCTGGATCATCAGGGTGTATTTCTTTTCTGCTGTTTTAATCAAAATATTTCAGTTTGTGTTTTCAGGTTTGTTTTTGTTCATTTTTCAATTGCTGCTTAAACATTTTAGTTTTCTGACTCTGACTTACTTGTTTAAAATGAGTCCACAGGTTGCACATCTGTGATAGCACAGTTAAAAGCTGACTGGACAGATTGTTGATGGTTATGAAGAGCTACAGACATGACTATGTCACTCATAAAAATGAAAAAACAAAACACTTTTCACTGGACACTACATCCAAATTTAAACAATATGATATTCACCCTATTTTTGTTTACAATCATATAAATACTTTTCATTCAATTAAAATAGAAATCTTGTATTGAACGCCTTTTGTGATTTTATCATGTCCTGGACGACTGAGAATCTTCACCAGCATATTAAAATAGTAAACTATAATGAATGTAAAGTAAATGTTTCGCCACTGTAAATAAAGCGTAATTGTTATATCAAAAAGATTATATAAGTACAGTATATATTTACAATAAAAAGAACTCAAAAATTCAGAAAAATATGACTGTACAAAATCAAGTAAAACATGTTTATTTTTCCAGGTGTACATGTACATCTCTGTTTCCAATCGTTTTTTTATGTTCTATTGTAATGTTATTTAAAAAAAAAAGATTAAGAAAAATATCACTGTATAAAATCAACTAAAATAAGTTTCTTTTTACAGGTGTACCTGTACAAATTGCCAGCCATTGCCAACGGTTATTGAATGTAGATGTTGCAAAGAAATACCAGAGGTTATGGAAGAAATTCTTCGGATGGCTGAAGATGTGACATGCGTGACTCAACTGTCTTATTTTGAGGCATGTTGTCTGAGTGTTCAAGTTCTAAGAATTGCAAACATGACCTTCATCGACCACTTCAGGAGGCATGACGCTCAACATTCACAACAACATCAGTGAGTATGAAACTGTTTAAAAATTTATGAAATATCTATACACAAATGCTTACCTAAAAATCACCATATATATTTATTAACTAAACATAACCGTGCATATTTTGCAGAAAATATCGTAACTAAACATAACCATGCATATTTTGCAGAAAATATCGTTACATAGCCTACAGACAATTTGTCCGTATGGTTTATGGTCATCTTGGACGACACGTCAGAGTACCACTTCCTTCATGTGTCGTGACTCGGATCAGAAATACTTTTCCGGCAGGAGGAGGAGCAGCAGCAGGAGGAGGAGCAGCAGCAGGAGGAGCAGCAGCAGCAGGAGGAGCAGCAGCAGGAGGAGCAGCAGCAGGAGGAGCAGCAGCAGGAGCAGCAGCAGGATCAGCAGCAGCAGCAGCAGCAGGTGCTTACACTGGCTTTCGATGGCCTCCGCTTGAATGATCAATGGTATCTGGACCGTCTCTCTGCAACTGCTGTGTCCATGTCGGGTCGCTGGAAGTCGCTGCTGAGTGGAGGTGGAACGACAACTTCTTCTCCAGCCTGGTCCTCTGGTTCACCTTTGCAGAGAGCTAGTACCTTCGTCCAAACATCTTCTACATAGACTGTCAAATAAACAACAAACAAAAAAACAAACACACATACAAAAACAGTATGATTGTATTATGCCCTGATAACTTGTCATTTTATTGTATTTTAAATAGAAATTTTAGTTCACTGTGTGTTAGTTTGGTGGTTCTGTTTTTAAAATTTTTTTATTATCTTTTTTGTAGCTAGTGTCCAGCGCTTTGTTTCAGCTATGGCTGTGTTAAAGCGCTTTACAATTAAAGTTGATGTGTTAGTTTGGTGGTTCTGTTTTTATTATCTTTTTCGTAGCTGTCCAGCGCTTTGTTTCAGCTATGGCTGTGTTAAAGCGCTTTACAATTAAAGTTGATGATGATGATGTTGACATCTGTATTAGTACAGCGTTTTGTGATAATAAAGTTCTTAACAATTTTCATTTCATGTCATTGTCTAATTAAAAACAAAATTCATCAAAGAAATGTTAATTATAATGCTTAAAGTTTTAAAGAGATTTGTGAGATCTTGTAGAATGACTTACTGTAGGATCCTCTAGTATCTTCTTGACGACATATTGTCCTTTTTTCCACTTTGGAAAGGACAATGCAAAGCGAGGTTTTCCTGCAATCGTTGATTGTTGTTCCCTTGATGCATTTTCGTTAAAATGCAGAACGGCCATCAATGTTCTGTTAAAATAATGATTTGTGGGATTAAGTATGTTAATTTAGGAATTATTACAACATTTAGTAGTTGCCAATAATTTTATTTAGTTACCTGCACAGTTGACCTTTGTAGGAGAACACGTATGTCTTTGGAGCAAAGTGATTCAACAGGCTGTGGAAGTTTTCGAGTGAAGATGTCTGTTCTTGTCCGGACAGCTGTTTGATGTCTTTCACTAGCAAATTAGCAGAAACAATATTTTCCAGTCTGACCATAAGCTTGGAATCTGAAAGTACATCATTTTAAACAAAGATTAAAAAATTTGATGTAGAAAATTCTTATTTATAAATAAACAAACATGTTCACCTATAAAATATAAACAACTTACTTGGTTTTAGCCATTTTTTCCGAGTAAGCCTTGGATGCAAACAATGAGGGAAGAGCTCATCATTGTGTTCGTGGATGTTGACAATGTGGTCGAGCAGAGACAGCCATTTAGAAACGATAAGATTGGGTTGGTCAGGAGGGGTTGAGATGACAGACCAGTAGAGATGGTTCACTATGCTGCTGACCCAGTCTGAAAGAGGATTACAATCCTTCTCCTTCGATAAACTCCACAGCTTCTTCTTCAGGGCTGAAATTTTCAGAGAAAATTAAATTAATTAATTAATTAAATAATCATAAGTCAATATAAACAATACTAAACCATAGACATTTAATAAAATACATTTTACGTACACTTTGCTATGTGCCAAATGTCGAAAAAGTGGGCGATGTCAGGCTTCTCGTCCTTTATCCATTTTCTTATTTGAACATGCCTGTCGGTAACCATCTTTCCTATTTTGAGGTCTTTGTTCTCAAGAAATGTAATTGACCGTTTCAGTCCTTCTTTCTCCATGTGAGTGGCTCCACCAACCTCATTACTCTGAGACATAACATTAAAGAAAAATATAATTAGTTATACACTGATGCATGCTCAATAATCCAGGTAGAAAAACCAAAAAAAGCTAAGTCTGGTCCTCTGGACATTCAAAAAAAATTTAAAAAAAAAACTGTAGAAACGTTTGTCACTTAATTGACAAAGACGTTAACTTAGTTTGATATGTCAAAGAGACACTATCATTTATTTAAAATAAATCAACTAAATTAACACCATTACACTTGATTGACATGATTTCACTTTCTTTCAAATTAATACGTCAGCACACTTAAATTTAACACAACAGACTTCAATACTAGATGTTAAACATATTTAGTCTGTGGGCTCTTCAGCTTAATTATAGTTTCCAGCTTAGATAGAGAGGGGAAAGAGTAGGAGGAAAGATTTAAGAAGAAATTATCGTGAGCATGATACCAGAGTGACACTTCTCCTCCGACTTCTGCTAAAATCCAGGTACGTTTTGTAAACAGCTCTTTACCTTTTGACGACGGCCCGGTAAGAGGGAAGACCTTGTAGCTTTTCAGATGCACGGGTCCTTGTGGGAACCAGTACAATACCTTCAAGCAGGGTTCTGGTTTACGTTTTCCAACGTCTCCTGGTTTTCGCTTGGTCATCAGAGAATATGTCAGCTTCAGGCCTCTGACTTCAAGATAAACTTATTCCAGGAAGGAATAAACAAAGTTCTTGAGCTTACGCTTGTTCGAAGTGGACCCATAACAACATGTTATCAGTCCCAGCTGGATGACGAGTCCTTAGCGCGTGACTTGTGGTCATTCAGCTCTTTGGAAGGTTCACATCATCTTTCGAAGCTCCCAGAAACTCTGGAGCGTTCTCGCACAGTTAGAACTTAAAAAGCAGGAACAAAGAGAGGAGTGCACTTGCCTTATCAGGCCCAAGGTTACAGCCAGAGCAGAGAGAGATTTGTTTAGGGAAAGGCACAGCAAGCTGGAGCCCTTTCATGAAAAACAACGGATTACTGTCCTCTGAGTTTCTAAACAAAACCGTCCGGTCTCTGTGACCCGAGATTTCACCTTTGACACAGCAGTGAACACAGTTTAACTCTCACAGAATAACACAGCTTAAAAGCACACATCATGAAAATGACAAAAGTTATTCTTTTGATCACATCAGCCTAAAATCAAAGATAGAAATAGTCTCTTTTGGTGACTATGTTATCAGATTATAGCTAAATGAATGATTTTGTAGTAAATGTCTTGCTTTACTGAGAGGTCAGTAAAGGTCATCACTGGACAGTTCAAAAACCTTAATTTGACCCTGGGTAGGTCCACTACATCTCCCCCCTTTTGGAAGCCATCGCCAGTCCTTGGGGATGGGGTCCAACACGAAAGGAAACCTTGAACTGTCTTTGATCTTGAAGTAATCCAGTAAGTGGAAAAGAAAAATCAAAAATTATAATCCCATAAAGTTTTTGGAAATTCCATACTGTTCGGAGGTAATCCCATTGCGAAAAGCTTTTAATCCTTTGGAAAACAAAGTCTGTTAACTCTTGGAAAACAAAGTCTTATAATCCACAGCGGTAATTCCACAACGATTAGTTTTGTTGATTGATCAGCAACAATTGTTTTCATAATCAGCATGTAGAGGGGATCCCTCGATTGACGCAGAGGAGGCGACCCTTGGATGAAGGTTGAAGACCAAGCGTTGGAGCTGCAGGTCCCCACATCGAAGGTTGTTGGCTGGTTGGTTTCCAGTCAGTGCCACTCTGGTTCTATGTGTCATGCAATTATGTGGTTTTTTAAGGTGGGCTTATGATTGGGATTTTACATTAAGCCTTACCTATATGCACCTGGTATGTAAGCTATCATGGTTTAGATCAGCTACAATTACCAATTAAGGGGTGGATCAATTCTGTAAAATTAGATATAGGGATTTGTACCTATAAAATTTTGGAGGGCTTCTGTAACGAAGGCCTCTAATTCCAAACTATTCCTCCATTCATTACTTAGTTTAGGTTAAACTAAAATAAAAATGAAATATAGTTTGATCTAAATGTCTGTTGTCTTTTAGACGAACGACGTAGGATTTGGTATTCCTAATAAATTTTGAAGTCTATGGCGAGACTCATCAAAATGAATAGATAATCTAGAATAGAAACGATCGAATCGGTTCAATTTAGAAATTGTGAGACCAGTGTAGTTTATGGTACCTTGAGTAGCTTTAAACTACATTGACTCTTCGACGATTGAGATTTAACAAAACGAACTGCATGTTGGCATAGTTAAATCCATATCATTCATTAACCAATGTTAATACAAAACCTTTTTGGCTGGGAGTGTTCAGAACCAAACAGTATCTCAACTAATGACAACAGTAATGACTAAACAACAAGGAAACAACGTTTCACTGCTTCGACACACTCTTGTCGTCAGATTCCAAAGTGCAACACACAAGAAAACAGGTCTCAACTTTATGACCGAGGTCAAATTAAATCTCGTGGATTTAAACGGTTGTTAAGGTTAGTTTTTTGTTGTGGGTTTTAGGCTTAGCGTTTCTAAGTTCAAATTGGACAATGCGACTTATAGGGTGGGAAAGTACGGTAGTTTAAACCTGATTAGTTTATTTACTAACTTGTGTTTGGACGACCTTATTATCCCATGAAGTCGGTGTGTTTGTGAGATCTTTGTCTTTTGTGGAGTCATTGAACGCCTTGTAAGGTTTGATCTGATTTCGATGTACCCATTTAGCAATTGGCTCTTTGCGGCCTTTGCTGATTTTGATTTCGTAGACGACTGAGGACACTTTGTCTGTTATCAGATGAGGTCCAGTCCACCTGGGCATTAGTTTGCGGGCGAGAGTTCCGGTCTCGGACCCTCCTTTCCCGGTTGCTGGGGCGAACGTATAGTACCAGACTCTGTCTCCCACTTGGAGTTCATTGTGAGAGGCCTTCTGGTCGTAGTACGCCTTGCGTCCTTCAGCGGATTTTTCCAGGTTTTTCTGGGCGAAAGCAAAAGTGTTTCTGAGGTGTACATTCAAATCTTTGTCTTTGGCATGGCCTAACATCACCCCCCTTTGGTCATGGGGGACCACGAGCACAGGTGAGGACGTCCGTCCATGGGCACAAGTTAGGATGCCACCGTTTAGTTTAAGCTGTTTGCGCAGCTGAGAGAAGACGGTACACAGGAATCGTTTAGGTTTTGGCCAACGTATCTTCTTACGTTTACCTCTTTCCGTAATTCAGGTGTGTCACAACTGTCGGCGCAATCGCTGGTGTGTCTGATTGTACAGACTGCGACGGGTCACTGTCGTTGTGTGCGTCTTCCCACCTCTCGACTGAAGAGGGGCTCTTTGAGTCTGTAAAAACTATGTCATTTCTGACTAGTTCTAGGCTCAAATGTTCCTGAACCAAGGTTTCATCGAAAGCTTGGCTGATAGCCGATTTACCTGTCCCAGGGGACAGTACAGCAACCTCGGTGTGGGGTCCTTGGATCTCCACACCTTTCTCTACCTGTGGTAGGTAATGTGAGTTTGCCCCCTTCTTGTCTGATGAGGGGTCCTCGTAATCTGCAACAATGATGTCCAAGTGACTGTCAGCGTTTGGATGACTGTCATTTTCTGGACTCAGATGCCCTTGAACCAAGGTTTCATTGAAAGCTTGGTTGATTGCCGAATTACCTGTCTCAGAGGACAGTACAGCGTCTTCGGTGTGGGATCCGTGGATCTCAACACCTTTCACTACCTGTGGTAGGCAGTGGTCAGGGAGTGCTGAATGTGTCAGCTCACAGAGGAGGTTCTCTTGTTGGACCGGAGTTTGGTCCAACTTTTGGGTCTCTTCTGTCTCACCTGTAGTTGAAGGTTCACTTACCGGGCTCTCGTCCTCGGATGAGGTGTCCCGTGTGTCCTTTGCGGTACCTGCGGTTAGGCAGTCTGTATCACAACTAGGAGGCACTTTTATTGGCAGGGGTTTTCTCACTGTGCTCCACATTTTCCGTCGACCATAATCTATAATCGCGTTGAAGCGGTTTATAAAATCTTGGCCAACCAAAAATGGGAATGAGTCAAGTTTAGACACGTACACCGGGTGGCGTAGTGTCATTTCGCCAATCTGCATGTGAACCATAGCCATAGCTGTTAGGGTTGTTCTCGTCTCTGCGAGACCCTGTAGCTCAATAGCACATTTCTCAAAGGGTATTTGCCTGTCAACACCGTTAGCGGCGGTCCTCAGCTCCTTGAACAGCTTGGCCGACATAATGGTTATATCAGAACTGCCATCCAGGAGGGCTTCACGCTCAAGGACACCTTCCAGTGTGATAGGCAGGTAAGCTTTCTTAGCCACCCCCCTTTGTATAAAGTTACACAGAAACCTCACAGGTCTTGGCCCACGTTTCTGTTCACGTGTGACTCTGTCTGTGTAATCTTGCTTACTGTCAGCATCTTGTTGGCTGTCAGCATCATGACCTTCAGGATGTTGTTGTGTGTCAGCAATTGGTTTGCTGTCAACATCCATGGCAATGTCAGAAGTAGTGTGCGCTGAGTTATTTGTGTGCTCTGAGTCTTTGTGAAAGACAGTGCTACACATCGCTCCAGGTTGGTCAATGTTGATAGTGTCATTATCAATGATAACGCCACTCATTGTATCAGGTTGGTCAAGCACAGTAACATTCAAATCTACTGACAAACTACTTACTTCCTCTGTCTCTTCCGAGCATAGAGGTGTTGGGCCATTATTCCGGGACATTCGTGACTCTTTGCCTGTCTCGAACTGTTCTGTTCGAGGCGCGGGAGGTGCAGTTCCAAGGCTCGGGGGTGCTGTTGGGACACGCATAGTTACATGAGTATAGGTCCTCATCCTTCAATTTCTTTTGAAGTCCACCCACCGATGGACCTTGGTTTTCACCCATCTGGTTCGATCTGAACCGTTGTGGGTCTCTTAGAGAGTGAACACCTACCTTTTGTGGTTCGTTGCTTGTCTCAGATTTTTCAATCTGAGGTGCTTCAGGGGCGGGGCTCCCTTTAAACCATTTTGAGTCACTGTTCCAACTGGTACCAACATTTCGGTGTATGTCAGTTTGAAAATCTTGTTCATTCTTGCTAGTATTATCCAACTCTTTTAACAACCGACGCGTGTTCTCCACCACTTCTGAGGTCAGAAGGCCTTTGAGACGATAGTGTTCATTCTCGCTAGTATCATCCCACTCTTTTAACAACCGACGCATGTTCTCTGCCTCTTCTGAGGTCAGAGGACCTTTGAGACGACGGTGTTTATCCTCGCTGTCTATAGGAGAGTGAACCTCTCCTATTTTTTGCGACTGGGATACGACCTTTTGACCTGGGCACACCTCAGAGGGTGTTTTGTTTTGCATGTGAGCTTCAAAAGCAGTTACAGCGCTCTGTTTCATCATTGATTGTTTAAACCGATGTTGTAACTCAAGGCCTTCTTTGAGAAGTTTTTCTCTTAGTCGTTTGCACTTCTGCCTTATCAGTTCATTCTCTGCCTCCAACAGCTGGTAATTTATGTGCTCTGAGTCATCAAAGACAACGTCACGCATTGTACCAGTTTGGTCATCCTCTATATCATTCAAGTTTTCAAACAACCAACTTTTGTCCACTATCTCCTCAGAGCTTAGTGGTGCGTTGCCTTTTTTCTGGAACTTCTGTGATTTTTTGCCGGTCTCGGACTGTTCCGTTCGAGGGGCAGGGGCAGGAGGAGCTTGTCCTTGAACTGGGGGTTCCTGTTCGGACCCCCTTTTGTGATATGGTATACTTTTGTGACCATCTTTCTTATCCTTAGGACGTGCGCCCCCCCTTTGAAATCGTTTTATGTACTCTGGGTCTTGTCTGAGCCACTCTGGCTCATTGTTCCAGCGGGCATCTTCACTACGTGGTTTGTGACCATCTTTCTTATCTTTAGGACGTGCGCCCCTTTGAAATCGTTTTATGTACTCTGGGTCTTGTCTGAGCCACTCCGGCTCATTGTTCCAGCGGGCAGGTTCCTGTTGTGGTTTGTTAGTTTGAAAAACATGTTTTTTCTCGCCTTTTTTAGGAGAGGGAGTTGATGAACTTGTCCCTTCCAGCTCCAGCGAGTGGGATTTGACCGCTTCACCTGGGGACACCTGTAAGGGTGTTTTGGTTTGCATGTTAGCTTCAAAGACATTCACAACACACTGTTTTATTTCTTCCATGGTTTGCGTTTTTGCATTAACCACGGTGAGCAACGGAAATCGTATCTTATAGCCGAGATGTAAGAAGAAAGACCACTTAAAGTCTTCATCTTCTTCCATGCCTGGTGTATATTTGTCACCAAAATGAGCTTTAAGGTGCCTGTCGTAAAACATCAAAGGATGTTCATTTTTTCCTTGCACGTACCTGTCAATTGAGCAGTCACCACCTCGGCTCGATCTAAGCCTTTTTGGGGTCCTGATGGAGCGGACCCTCTCACTTGTTTCACCCTGTATAACGTCCATTATTGTATTGATTTTGTGTGAAAAAAATCAAAAGATTGTTCTCATGTTAGTGTTTGCAAATAAATATTCACTTTTAATGTAGCACTGAGTCAAATAAACTAATCAGCTGAGGTTTACGCGTTTCACTGTGTAATAAGTATTCATAGGTACCTTATTTCAGGTTTTTACCCTCAATGAACTTTGTAAAAGTTAAATGCACTCTTGCAGTGTTAACTTTAAAATAGAACTTACGTTCAAACAACAGTTACTAACTAACCCAAGCAGCCTGATTTCCGTTTTTTCTTACTCAAACGCTTATAAAAGAGGGCTGACTTAAATGCAATGACTTCACTAAAATGTGACAGGATGCTGCTTGAGCATGCCTTTAAAAAGATGTCTTGCAGTCTCAGTGAAACTGATTTTGTACTGCATTTGACAGTTATCAGGAGTGAAAAAGGACGTTCTGTTCGTTATTTCAAACAATTTTTTATTTAAAATAAACGAGTGTTTGTGCGCTCAGCATAACAGTACAGTAATGATGTTACTCCAAATAAAAACCAGTGATGTTTATCAATTTGTTGTCTTGTGACATGTCCAAATCTGGTCTGCTTTCTTTGCTTCTTTGGAGTGAAAAATCTACTTTTGTTTGTTATTTTAAACTTTTTATTTAAAATAAACTGGAGTCATTAATTGTACACAGAAAAACGTTAAAAATGCCATTTTTAACTAAAAGTGTGCAGTTGTGCACACCAATTCTGTTTAAAATTCAGAGATGTGAAGAGCATAATGTGGAAATGCTCTGTTCTCCATCATTTTTTTTTTAATTTAATTTGAAAATCAAATAAAAATGCCCTTTGAGTGTTATTTTAAATCTCTTCAGTATTTAAAACAAGCATAAATTGTTCGTCTGTACCTCTGTTATTCTAAAAATTTTATTTAAAATAAACAGGAATTTTTGTTTGTGTACAGAACAATTTTTTAAAGCTGGTAATTTCACCATAAAATGCTGACTTTTTTATGATGTTTTTGAGAAAACTCATCTGTCAACGTCTCTTAACCAACAGGGGGCAGCTTTGAGTCTTAATTTATCACGTGGAGACTGATTTATTTCATTCAGTATTTAACTGAAAACTACCTTTTAGAGTTAGTTTCTAGTATGTTTGTGATAAACGCTCGAACTGCGGTCTTGTCAGAGACAAATCTATGTTGTTAGACAGTGTAGATGGCTTTAAATGAGTGTTTAAACTCTCAGTGAAATCTCCGTTTGTCCTGTCAGTGCGTGAACTGCTTGTCACCCGCAATGCACCAGGAAATGACGACACAAATAGGCGGGTCGACGCAGCGCGTCACCAGCTCTACTGCTGTTGAGCGAGGCGGAGCTCGCTACACAGATAAGTGACGTCAACCAAACAGCGTTTGTAGTTCATTCCCAAGCGTTCATGGTAAATGAAGTTTTCTTACCTTCGACCAATGTAGTACCGGAAATGACGACAAAGTGGGTTGGTCGCAACGGCGTGCGTTCCCACTACAGCGAATCAGCGCTCGCTACGAGTGATTGACAGCTCACAGCTCTCGTTTCATCCAATCACAGCTCATAAACAAACGTGTACTAGGACACGTAGCTCTGTAACGTTACCTTAGCACAGCAGACCACAACTTTATGGACTCTTAAAACAACTCAAACGCTACGAATTAACTTTCCAAAATTCTGAAACATGCGGCGAACACACCTAGACAGGCCAACTTAGTTACGCTCAGTAACACAGCACTGCAGCTGTTGAACAAACACGGACTCTCTCGGAGCGCGTCAAGGTCGGTTCTGGTCCACTTTTTCGTGGATCAGAAACTCGGGTCTGAACAGAACCACTATCCGACTACGTTCTAACAGTAATATGCTTCTTTGACCTGCTCTAAAATGTAAAATACCACAACAGCAATCTTGTAGATGTTAAATTAGCTTTCAGGCTTTTGACTCGGCGGTCAACAAAGCTTTGTGCCGGAGTCTGTGCGTGAACTGGGCCGAACGGAACCAGAACACCCCCACAGACCACGGGCTGACAGAACTTCACCTAAAAGCTCCCACAGCGTGTCAAGGAGTTGAACAATAACAATCTCTCAGCTTCAAATGATAAAAACATGCAGAATCTGCCTGCTTTGAACACTTCCAGCCAAAATCATTATCCTCAAGAGTTTAAAACTTGGATCCTCTTATGCAAACATGACGTTACAGTTCATGAGAAACCACAGATATCAATAAACTTTCAGAACCACGTACGAGGCCACCAGATGTAAGGGGTTATGAGGAGGTCAATATTAATACTGACCTCTTTACCTTAATTAATTTACTTATTCAGATTGAATAGTAAATTCACGGATTCTGTTCTTTTTCAGTTTACCCAATATTTCTGTGATCTTTATGATGGATAAATACACAAAGCCATTAAGTGACAAAGACGTTAACTTAGTTTGATATGTCAAAGAGACACTATCATTTATTTAAAATAAATCAACTAAATTAACACCATTACACTTGATTGACATGATTTCACTTTCTTTCAAATTAATACGTCAGCACACTTAAATTTAACACAACAGACTTCAATATTGGATGTTAACATATTTAGTCTGTGGGCTCTTCAGCTTAATTATAGTTTCCAGCTTAGATAGAGAGGGGAAAGAGTAGGAGGAAAGATTTAAGAAGAAATTATCGTGAGCATGATACCAGAGTGACACTTCTCCTCCGACTTCTGCTAAAATCCAGGTACGTTTTGTAAACAGCTCTTTACCTTTTGACGACGGCCCGGTAAGAGGGAAGACCTTGTAGCTTTTCAGATGCACGGGTCCTTGTGGGAACCAGTACAATACCTTCAAGCAGGGTTCTGGTTTACGTTTTCCAACGTCTCCTGGTTTTCGCTTGGTCATCAGAGAATATGTCAGCTTCAGGCCTCTGACTTCAAGATAAACTTATTCCAGGAAGGAATAAACAAAGTTCTTGAGCTTACGCTTGTTCGAAGTGGACCCATAACAACATGTTATCAGTCCCAGCTGGATGACGAGTCCTTAGCGCGTGACTTGTGGTCATTCAGCTCTTTGGAAGGTTCACATCATCTTTCGAAGCTCCCAGAAACTCTGGAGCGTTCTCGCACAGTTAGAACTTAAAAAGCAGGAACAAAGAGAGGAGTGCACTTGCCTTATCAGGCCCAAGGTTACAGCCAGAGCAGAGAGAGATTTGTTTAGGGAAAGGCACAGCAAGCTGGAGCCCTTTCATGAAAAACAACGGATTACTGTCCTCTGAGTTTCTAAACAAAACCGTCCGGTCTCTGTGACCCGAGATTTCACCTTTGACACAGCAGTGAACACAGTTTAACTCTCACAGAATAACACAGCTTAAAAGCACACATCATGAAAATGACAAAAGTTATTCTTTTGATCACATCAGCCTAAAATCAAAGATAGAAATAGTCTCTTTTGGTGACTATATTTATCAGATTACAGCTAAATGAATGATTTTGTAGTAAATGTCTTGCTTTACTGAGAGGTCAGTAAAGGTCATCACTGGACAGTTCAAAAACCTTAATTTGACCCTGGGTAGGTCCACTACAGTAAGACAGAGTACATTTGTGTGAATGAGAGGGAGGAGGTGGAACAGTGAGGCTACAAGGAGCAGAGGTCACAAAGGTACAGGACTTCAAGTACTTGGGTGCCACTGTCCAGGAAAATGGGGAATGTGGTAAAGAGGTGAAGAAGAGAGTCCAGGCAGGATGGAATGGATGGAGAAAAGTTTCAGGAGTGATTTAATAATAATAATAATAATTAATTCAATTTATAACGCACTTTTCATTACTGAAAATCTCAAAGTGCTACACATATATTGAATGCTACACACATTCATAAACCGGTGGCGGCAGACTACCATGCAAGGTGCTTTCCAGTCCTACCGGGAGCAACTCAGGGTTAAGTGTCTTGCCAAAGGACACAACGACACATGGTGCGGGTCCCGGGAGTCGAACCGCCAACTTTCCGATCGGGAGACGACTGCCCTTACCACTACGCCACGGCCGCCCCGATTTGTGACAGAAAGGTGTCAGCAAAGGTCAAAGGAAAAGTTTACAAGACAGTGGTGAGACCAGCTATGTTGTATGGTCTGGAGACAGAGACATGGACAAAAAGACAGGAGAAAGAACTGGAAGTGGCAGAAATGAAGATGCTGAGGTTCTCCTTAGGAGTGACAAGGATGGATAAGATCAGGAATGAGATCATCAGAGGTACAGCACATGTTGAACAACTGGGAGATAAAGTTAGAGAGTAGACACTGTGATGGTTTGGACATGTTCAGAGGAGGGACAGTGAGTACATTGATAGGATGTGAGAAATGCAGCTTGCATGAAAAAGACAAAGACGAAGACCAAAGAGGAGATATATTGAAGCGGTTAGAGAGGACATGAAGTTAGTTGGAGTGAGGACAGAGTGAGGTGGAGGAGGATGACTGGCTGTTGCCACCCCTGAAAAGGTAAAAGCTGAAAGAAGAATAAAAGATAATTTTGAGACAGATGATTACCTTGGCAATGTGCATGATTGTAGGTTCAAAAATCTCACTAGTAGATGGGCCCGGTTCTTCAGATGTTGCGATTGTGGTGTCAGGCATTTTCAACATCATTTCAGAAATGTCCTAGACAGAGATATATAACAACAGTTATTGCTCAGCAAAAATTTAATTTTATCTTTACATAATTTATTCAATTCTTTTTAAAAATAAACTTTTGCATTAGCTACGCAAAAGTAGATATGTAAATACTATTACATAAAGTATTTTACATCAATTTTCACAGAAGAAAATTCTCAATTACACATCCTAATGTTCTACTGTTCTGATAAAGTATAACTTAAAATATATGACAAGATAACACTGGATCATTCATGAATAGATTACATGCCAGGATTTGATTTGTATTTTTTACATGAATAAATTAGTACAAAAAAAGAAAAAAGATTACTTTGTTTCATCTAAATAAAGTAACTGTGGTCAATATATGCAATACAAGTTTTATTCTTTGTGAAATCACTGTACTATATACTCTATCAATGGAAAACTTATTTATATACTATGTTTCTGCTGTGCAACAACGTGCGTTGATTCATGTGGCTCTTTTGTTTTTGTCACGGCTAATGCATAATAGCCTCGTAGAAGACGAAATTATTGTCAGTAATCGCATGAATATAATCAATCCAATGGTTAGTCTGCATCGGATAAAGTTATTGGAAACTAGATAATTGGAATAGTGATTTTTATAAGGATTATTTAAACCACAACAGCTAATAGCGGTTAGCTTAGCCATGTCGCCTCTTTGTTATTATCAGCTAAACAAAGAAGCGAGGCCCGGTCGAGTTTGCGATTTCTTATTTTAAGACAGTAAATCGTCCAACACTCTCATTAATAAACACTCGGTGAATAAAAAATACATACTGATGTCAACTGAACGCGCAGACAGAATTAGAAAATTAATTACTACCACAGTAATTTTATTACCGAGTGCGTCACGGCTAATGCATATTAGCCTCATTTAAGACGAAATTATTGTCAGTAATCGCATGAATATAATCAATCCAATGGTTAGTCTGTATCGGATAAAGTTATTGGAAACTAGATAATTGGAATAGTGATTTTTATAAGGATTATTTAAACCACAACAGCTAATAGCGGTTAGCTTAGCCATGTCGCCTCTTTGTTATTATCAGCTAAACAAAGAAGCGAGGCCCGGTCGAGTTTGCTATTTCTTATTTTAAGACAGTAAATCGTCCAACACTCTCATTAATAAACACTCGGTGAATAAAAAATACATACTGATGTCAACTGAACGCGCAGACAGAATTAGAAAATTAATTACTACCACAGTAATTTTATTACCGAGTGCGTCACGGCTAATGCATATTAGCCTCATTTAAGACGAAATTATTGTCAGTAATCGCATGAATATAATCAATCCAATGGTTAGTCTGCATCGGATAAAGTTATTGGAAACTAGATAATTGGAATAGTGATTTTTATAAGGATTATTTAAACCACAATAGCTAATAGCGGTTAGCTTAGCCATGTCGCCTCTTTGTTATTATCAGCTAAACAAAGAAGCGAGGCCCAGTCGCATCGTCCAACACTCAATAAACACTCCGTGAATAAAAAACCGACGTTGTTTAATCTAAAACAGCATATACTCCACCGATTATGTTTACAGAAAGACTTACTCGTTTTCTGGTGAGTTTTCCGACTGTAGTTTCTCTGCGTTGTTTAGATGTGGTAGCTTCATTTTCTTCTGTAGATTTTCTTTTAAAAATAGTAGGAATAGAACCCGGTTTCAAAACTTTGTTGAATCTTACTTTTAAGCCGAGAGATTTTTATAAACTAGGTGTAACTTCAAAACAGTCTGCAGTAAAATGGTCGCTGCAGAGAACAGAGGTTTTACTCGGAGTCCATTTGTCCCTGGTTCTCTGGATGTTTTTGGTCCATTCTTGATGAAGTTTCTCATCTTTTGGAAAAGTGTGAAGGCTCACTTCTTCACTGGCGACATTAGAGCACCCAAATGCGACACAAGCTGTCTGCATTTTTAAGTGTTACAGAAAAGAAAAGCAGTTATTGAAGACAATGACTCTCAATTGCAAAGCCACCCGCTGACACAATATCTGGATCTGACGTCACAGTCACGTGACCGGAAAATCCGGATTTACCGTGTAAAAAAACGGCGCTAAATTTAAACAATTTTTGAGACAAATTTTCATTCATTTCACATTGTTTTAGCAAAAACGATCAGAGTTCAATCTTAAAATTTATATATGTTGTGCCATTTTATGGGAAGTTCAAAGATGATGTCAGGGGAGCTTTAAGGTAGGTCTCTCTTGTAAATGAGTCATTGTGGCTCAGTGAGATTAACATGCATAAATAAAGGTTGAATGGATTAATGAAATAATTTACCTGCAGCTATAAAATTAAGAGTTTGAGAAAATGATGCAAATATGCACAATAATCCGATAATTCTCAATCAGGTCATCTGGACAGTTTCTTTTTAGTAGAAACGTTTCATCCTCACTCCAGAGGGCTTCATCAGTCAGAGTAGTTCCAGCACACTGTTCCCCCACCAAGCCGTAAACAACTTAACGGATTTGATACCTGGATTACTGAGCATGAACTTTCTTGTCATGCACAATAATGTTTGTTCAAACTGCTGTAGAAGTTTGAACAGATGGTTCCAATGTTTTAAAGAAGGGTTCTGTAGAAACGTTGTGAAAAATCATTATCTTACCTGTTGCAGAACAGCCTCTGTTAGAATAAATAGTTTCATTTTAACTAAAGAGCTTAGAGCTGGTCTGAGTCAAGCCAAGACCAAATCAGATTATCTCTGTCTTAAAACAACGTTTCTATCATTTTATGGTGCAAACATTAATTTATAAACCTTTATACTGTATACCGGTAATTGTCAGTTTTAATTACATAAACATGCTGTGATGTTGTCATTTTAGTGACAAAACAAAAGTGCTACAGCTAGCAGCTGTTTCTACTATTTACCGGTACCACGACCACAGAATCAGTGACGCCATGAAGAACTAACAGCCATGTTGTTAAATTAGGGTTTGCAAAAAATGTTGAGGTTCAAGTCGATGTAGGACATCAAACCGTTTTTCTAAAATGTTAGGATGCTTTCTAAAACAGGTTAAGAAATTAATTTTTCATCACCTTTGTACAAAAAACACACTTCAAACAATCTAACACTTTCATTTGATGGAGAGCAAAAAAAGCACTAACAGACAAAACAAAAGGTTTACTTAAAAACCAATTAAAAAACATATTTAGATGAAAATTGGTCTGTCACCAATAAAAATGACATTAAAGTCAATTTAGAAACTACAGATTTATTTTAACATCTCACCGTCAGTCAAGTTTATATAAAATAATGTTTTTGGGTTTTTTGCTTCATGTTTAAAAGCAGAACGCTGTGGGTGAGACGCAGGATGAATGGGTGAGTCAGTGTTGTCATCAATTTTTACCAACAGGTAACAACACCATAAACAAAGGTTTAGGCATTCTTTTAGTATTTGCTCTTTAAAGGAAGTTTCCCTCTTTGATTTTTCTTGTGTGGTCAGATCTTATATTTAAATGCATCATAATGCATCATGCATCATGCGTTTTTTCCTACGTGCTCTCGGTGAAAGGCAGACGTGTCCTCCTCTGCTCCGTCCCTCTTCCGTCCCTGCTTTGCTCTTTGTTTTGTGAACCTTTTTCAGAGCCCCTTTATTTTGCATACTTTCTGAATTGCTAACGATGCATTTGATCAGCTGGTTTCTCAACAGAATTTATAGATTTTTCTCAACAGGTAGTAAGGGTGAAGGAGGACCCTCTTACCTCATTGGAAACATAATTGGATCTTTGATAACTGGATTTTACTGTTTGGAGTTACTGGAAATCTGGATTGTCAACAAATTTGGACAAATAAACATCAGCAGCTATTTAAAGATGCCTGGAATGTGGAGAATGTGCTGAGCTTGGCAACACTCAAGACTTTGCAAACTACTGTATATGGTGCTGTATCAGAACTTTCCTGGCAATGTCCATGATCGTTTGAAGGAATAAATCATGGAGTTGTAATCTCGACTTGGCGTAAGTAATCAAATTCGGCTGTATGGAGTCACCATGAGAGAATGTACTAGCAAGACTAAAGCCCGAGATACACTCGAGCGTCCTCACGATACGCCTATACGCAGCGTACGTACGCTGTGGCAAAAGCGTAGCCCCGCGTAGCCCCTCAGGGCACGTACGCGCAAAAGTATTTTTTTACTACGCATACGCGATGCGCGGTGTCTGAACATAAACTTCCCCGGCGCCGGACTGTTTTGTATGTTACACAAATTAAATAAATTCCCCTTCTTTATCGCTGATCGGGCCTTTTCTTTTGTTTTTTTGCCTAAAGTCAAGTAACCGCTTCTTCCTCCGTTCACTCGATGATTGAAATGAATGAATTCAGGTCCTACCTGGGTGCGGCGATGTTTTAAATATCCCTGGTGGGCTGTGTGCTGCAGGAAAAGCGCTCCCTGTTATTATTTTTATTTCTGAGAGAACTTTTTATAACATATATAGTAGAAACACCGTATCAGAACACCGCAGAAGTCTGAGCGAGCTGCTCATGATGCATTCTCGAGGTTTCACTTTCAGCTGACTGAAGGCTGTCAATCAATTCAGTAGGCGTGTCAGCAAGTGACCAATCAGCGAGCTCAGTTGAGTCCCCTCCGTGACCAGCTGCTCATATTACAACAAGGAGAACGCGAGCGTTTTGAAAGCTGATAGTTTCTGACATATGCTGAAGCATATCAGCAAAACACATGCGCACAAAATGCGCGCGTAGAGTGGCGTACCTGAGGACGCATGAGTGTATCTCGGGCTTAAGGCAGACACAGAAACTTACGAGTTCAGCCTCACCCAAACAATGTTGACATCTGAATCTGGACCTGATCTTGGAAGGCAGACTATCTCAAATTTCTCCTTGGGTGTTGTGGAAACAAAGATGCTCTGTCCTCCTCCCCACCCCTTCCTTTCCCGAAGGTCATGGATCTGCAACAGAACTCAACCGAGCTGGCTGATAAACAAACACCTCTTATCAGGACTATGGCTGGAAGGGGGTGTCTCTGGACCGCGCTGTGCTACGACCTTCCCTCAAACTCAATGGCCCTCATTCACGAACCGTTCGTACGCACAGATTTGTTCTTAAACTGTGCGTACGAGTGATTTAGGATCATTTGCGGCATTCAACAATGTTTTCGTATCCTACGATTTTTTTCAGATACGAACAAAATTTACGAGTGGTCCGGAGCTGTCGTATATTTTAGGAGCGTCAGTCTGCTGTCATCCAGACGGATTTTCTCCACGAATAACTTCATATTTCGTTATTTAGAAAATATTTTGGGTTTAAAAAAATCACGCACCATAATTATTCTTGACAATAGGTTATTCTGTTTGAATTAGAATTATAATTTTAAGTTTAATTTGTCTGGTGTGTCGCGCAGGCTTCAGTGAGTCGTGCGCTCCCCTTGGTCATCAAAGCCGCTCCTCATATTAACACCCAGGTACATAAAATTCCCATACACCGCCGCAGAACAAGTACGAATTAAGACTGATTTTCATGCTATTGCTGGACTGCTGTGCCAAACACCATCGGAGCAATAGATTATTATATCTGATTCGAAATATAACCTGCAGAATGTGGTTGCGCGATGGAGGAGCGCGCATGACTCATTTGTGCTGCAAAACATGTTGGCACGCGTCTTGCAGCGTGGCATTTATTGTCCATCCATCTCGCAGACTATTCCTTGACCACCTCCTGTCCGTGCTGCGGCGAGACGTTTGTTTGAAGCCATTTTCAGATCAAACCATTTATTCTTGATTTCTGATACTGTACGACCCACGGGAGACAAAACATATGCACTACAATATTAATATGAAGTTAACTGTAGTTTCGAGACATTTTAAAATGCTTCTGTTCAAAAACACATCCGACACTTGCGGGGGGGTGGGGGGTAGCGGTGCGCCACAGCTCTTCTGAATAAGTGAAACTATAATGTAACACAGTACACTAAAATTAAAAATATTTGACCATCCGACACTTGTGGGGGGTGGGGGGTAGCGGTGCGCCACAGCTCTTCTGAATAAGTGAAACTATAACACAGTTGTTTACACTAACATTAAAAATATTTGACCATCCGACACCTGCGGGGGGTGGCGGGGTGGCGGTGCGCCACAGCGCGACTGAGAGCAGATCTCCGAACGCGTGAAGTTCCTCCTTTTACTTCTTGAGTTTGAATGAATGGACACTTCCTGCTGTCAAAAGGCAGGAAACGTGGCCTTATATGGTGTTTTGAGGGGTGGGAATTATGTAAATGACCTCTCCGCGAGCACGCGCAGGTTGATAGAACAGGTGGGATTCATTAAATTTACGCAGCCATTTACACACTTTTCTTGAGGATAGAAGACTTTGTTGAATCTGACGTGGCATGTTCGTACGAACGCTTCGTACGAACAAAAGTAGGAGAAATTTAGGATAAAAATACGAACATTTTCGTGAATGAGGGCCAATGCCTCTACTGGCCTCCCTTGCCTCACCTGGTGCAGCAACCTACGAGATGCGAAGGCGCCATGGGCTGCGTCGCTCACCTGGCGGCCATGCTGGGACTCCCACCCCCTACCCACTCCACACACATATGTATTATGTCTATTTATGTTGCTTTGCTGTGGTCGATTTTTTTTATGCCTCAAACCATGCCCTGTATAAAACATGGTGTGAGAGATCTTTTTTTATATACATCTCTCTCTCTCCTTGTATTTCCTTCCCTTTTTCTTATCTAAGCAACAGGGGCAGCACATCTTAGAAGCTGCAGCTCCCTGTACACTCCTGTCCATCTTTAGGACAGCTGTATGGAAAGTAATTTCATTGTGGATAATAATAAAAGCATTCTGCTTCTGATTCTGATCATACACATTAGGTTATAGGTTTATCTTAATATGACCCAATAAAAGGCAGCTTTAACATGCATTTTGCGTAAATCAAAGCTGTGCTTATTGAACTGCACGTGTTGCAGCATGACTTCTGTACAAAGACAGATTTCATGTCAGTTATCATTCTTCGTTGTGAGTATTGTGCTTGCTATTGCGAGCAGCTCGGATGCTTCTTGATTAATGCTTTTTCAGACAGGTGCCACTAATGGTGCTTTAATTACTTGCCTTCCCTCCCAAGCTTATAGGATTTCCTCTCCCGTCCTTAACTGTGCAGCAGAGAGGCCGTTTATGTGGTGAGAGATGAAAACGACTTCTTTACAATGCCCCTCTCTGCCAAATGTCCACTTCTGTTTAAGCTTTAATGACAAGTGAAGAGGCTCACCACAGACAG
>JBBPBX010042853.1:0-18283 GCA_038048925.1 Garcialebias charrua | reverse complement strand
TCTGTTATTAGCTGTCCAGTAGTAGTGCCTGAAATTAGGAAGTGACATGCCTCTAAGCCTGTGGGGCAGATGCAAGACCCTCCTGGAAATCCGTGGATGCTTTTTATTCCAAATAAACACTGAAAGTTGGCTGTTCAGATTGGAGAAGAACAAGTTAGTAAGGAAGATTGGCAGGTTCTGAAACAGATATAGAAATTTAGGTAGAATATTCATTTTTACAGTTTATTCAACCTCCCAGAGTGTGAGGTAGGGATTGCCATCTAGCAATTTTCATTCATTCAACGTTGTGCGTAAGGTTCGCCACGATAGGTAGATAATTAGCTTTATAGAGGTTCTTATGATCTCGACTTACCCAAATGCCAAGGTGTTTAAATATTTTTAAACTAATTGTAAAAGGTACAGTGTCTAAGCTTTTATTTTCTATAGAAGTTACAGGTGTCAGCTCACTCTCTGAAGAATAACCTTATAGCCAGATATTTTCCCAAATTTCTGAAGCAAAGTAAGTAATTCAGAAATGCTAGTAAAAAGGTCTTATATGTACAAAAGGCTGTCATCGGCATATAAAGAAACTCTGTGCCTAATCGATTTTTCCCTTTAATGATGGAGTTTTGCTGAAAAGTTACAGCTAGTGGTTCTATCTCTAACACAAACAGATGCAGTAAGAGCAGGCAACCCTGTCTCGTGTCGTGTTGCAATTGGAAGTAACTGGATTTGTTACAGATAACGCGGACTGTCGCCACCAGGGAGGTATATATCAACCTCACCCATGATATAAATTTGGGACCAAATTTAAATAGCTTTAAAGTCTTGAAGTGATAACCCTACTCCACCCGGTCAAATGCTTTCTCAGTGTCCAGTGAGAGAATGACTTTGTCACAGGTGTGATTGCGTGGATTGGGAGTGTACAACATGCCAAGCAGCCGCCTTACATTGAAAAAAGCCAGATGGTTTTTAACAAACCCCATCTGGTCTGGTGAAACAATTGTTGGGACCACCTGCTCAAGTTGTTTTGCCAGGACCTTTGCAAGGATTTTTACATCAGTATTTAAAAGTGAGATATGAGCTGCAATTTAGAGGATCTTAATCCTTCTTAGATAATACTGAGATTATAGCTTGACACATGGACAGTGGCAATATTTGTGCAGCAAGTGACTCTTCAAATGTAGACCTAAGGTGAAAGTAGATTTGAAAATTTCTTGAAAAACTTAGATGGGACGCCATCTGGGGATTTCACATTTTGCATATCATTGATTGTGGAGTTTAATTAAACTACAGAGAACTCCTCCAAATCTCTAGCCAGATTAGGATTCACCGAGGGAAGTTTAACATCTTTAAAAAAGTTATCTAAGTCCAATAGTGTAGAACTCCATCATTTCCCCTGATGTTCTGTCTGCTGATCTTCACTCCCTGACCGCTGTCAATCATTCATCTGCAAATGATTCTGTGGATTACTACAACCAATCTCTCCAGGAGCTTCTGGAACTACATGCTCCCTTGAAAACAAGACTGGTGTCTTTCTCCCGTTCAGCTCCCTGGTACACTGGTGAGCTGCGCAAGATGAAGGCAACTGGCCGTGCTATTGAGAGACGTGCAAAATCATCTGGTCTCTCTGTACATAAGCAGGCATACAAAGAACATCAGAAAGCCTATGCCTATTCTCTTAAAGAAGCACGCTCCAAATATTATTCCAACATCATCAACAACTGCCCTGGAAACTCTAAACAGCTCTTCTCCACAATAACTCATCTGCTTAATCCCATTAAACAAACTCATGAGGACTCTGTTCATTGTTGTTGTGATATGTGGTGAGAACAGGGAACAGGTGGAAGAGAACTTGGAGAGGTGGAGGTATGCACTTGAAAGAAGAGGAATGAAAGTCAGCCGTAGTAAGACAGAGTACATGTGTGTGAATGAGAGGGAGGCCAGTGGAACAGTGAGGCTACAAGGAGCAGAGGTCACAAAGGTGCAGGACTTCAAGTACTTGGGGTCCACTGTCCAGGAAAATGGGGAATGTGGTAAAGAGGTGAAAAGAGAGTCCAGGCAGGATGGAGTGGATGGAGAAAAGTTTCAGGAGTGATTTGTGACAAAAAGGTGTCAGCAAAGGTCAAAGGAAAAGTTTACAAGACAGTGGTGAGACCAGCTATGTTGTATGGTCTGGAGACAGTGTCATTGACAAAAAGACAGGAGAAAGAACTGGAAGTAGCAGAAATGAAGATGCTGAGGTTCTCCTTAGGAGTGACAAGGATGGATAAGATCAGGAATGAGATCATCAGAGGTACAGCACATGTTGAACAACTGGGAGATAAAGTTAGGGAGGCCAGACTGAGATGGTTTGGACATGTCCAGAGGAGGGACAGTGGGTATATTGGTAGAAGGATGTTAGAAATGCAGCTGCCAGGAAAAAGACACAGAGGAAGGCCAAAGAGGAGATATATGGATGCAGTTAGAGAGGACATGAAGGTAGTTGGAGTGAGGACAGAGGATGCAGAGGACAGAGTGAGGTGGAGGAGGATGACTCGCTGTGGCGACCCCTGAAAAGGGAAAAGCCGAAAGAAGAAGAAGAAGATGAGGACTCTGTTAAAAAATGCAACCTGTTCCATTCTTTAAAAACAAAGTTGACTCTATCAGATCTCAGCTCCACAACCTCCCTGATCTTTGCTTGCCATCTACCCGTCTGCATTCTGGGTCCCTGAGCAGCTTTGATGATAGAATAGAATAGAATATATCTTTATTGACATTGTCATTGCACCGGGGCACAAAACAACGTAATTGATTACGCACATCCGTCTTAAGATAGGGACGAGTGCACGAAGTCGCAGCAGTCTGAAACCGCGCCACCACAATCAGATATGGAAAAAGGAAAATACAGATAGGTATCATTGGTATTCAAAAAAAGAATCTATCATAACTTGTCTTCTTAAGACACTCCATGATAAAGTCCCAAAAACTCTACCAGCATAAGCACAGAGAGACAAGACATGTTGCAGTTTGATGACAAGCAAGGAGATCAAGTCTGTGAGTAACATTCAGATAAGCACAGTCAGCAGTTGTCTCAGCTCGGCGCCATCCAAGCGCACACACAGAGATCTCTGGGGGGAGCGTGTTCTCTCAGCTTTCGACTCCAGGAGAAGAATTTCCACACGGCCTTCATTCAAGGCCGCCAGAGTCCAGATTAGATACTCTTTTTGTTTATCTTCAGCTCAGGCCACAGTGTACTTTTGACTGCAGCCTTCCAAGTCCAGGTGCTGTTCAGGTCCAAAATCGCCGAATCATATGAGGTTCCGAGCTACGAACCCCCATCTGTGCCCTGATTGAGTCCGGACGGCTGTAAACGAGTTCCAAAACGCACCGCAGGTCCGCGGCGGTCTACCGCTGCTCCCATCGTGCGGTTCAGTTCGTACAACAGCTGTGATGTGGAGCTCATAGCCCGGATCAGAGAATCTTGCTGATCAGGAAGTTTTGCCAGCGCGCTGATAGCCGCCGCAGTCTTCCTCAGCTTCCAGTAGCAGACAGCAGTGGTGGAGAAAGTACTCAAACACTGTACTTAAGTAAAAGTACAAATAAACAGACAAAAATGTACTCTAGTAAAAGTAGAAGTACCATATTAATATTTTTACTTAAGTAAAAGTAAATAAGTACTTGCTTTTAAAAATACTTAAAGTATTAAAGTAAAAGTACTTGCTGAATGTATTAACTAATGCAATGGTCTACAATACCATTAAGTGTGCGTACTGTATGCATATTTTCTGTAATACATTAATAGTGTTGAGCCATTTTAATGAACAATGCTGCAGATAATGCATGTTTTTATTGTGTTTACTCTGTGACACAGTTCACACTTGGACTTTTGATTCTGTGTGTCAGAATTTCAGTGATGAGTTAAATACCATTAAGCAAAATAAGAAAGAGGAATGATTATACCTTTGAAAGTTTTTATTTAACACAAAATAAAACCAATGTGTCATTTTAACTGCAGTAAACACATTTAAGTAAAAGTTGTCTGTTTGAAAAAAGGAGCATTAGACACAACTAACAAAGGAATAGATCACTTCAACTCGTTTGTCATCAACTCTAGTTAAAATATTGTCTAGTCAATCTTGTAATGGATCAACAATGAACAATACTTTAACTTCCTGACAACATTTTCAAAACTTGGACCTGAGTGTCGAGACATTTGGAGAAATCTCTTGTCTCCTAACATCCCATGAACTGACACATTTTAATATTGCAGCAAGAATTTCTTGTTCAAGTTCAGAAGAAGTTGGTTTTCAAAGTTTTTGAGTCCATGTCTGGCTCTTTAGGGAGAGAGAATCTGTCCTGCTGTACTGAACAGTCTTTCAATAAAGCCATGGGTGTTGTGTATCTTCTGGATGAATCTTTGTGGTGGAATCCATTTTGTGTGTGTTAGTGGTGCTGTGGGTGCTCCCAGCTAAATGACTTATACACAAGAATATACATCATCGGTCCAGCTCTTCTTGAAGGCAGGTCTAATGTTACCTGTCCACTTTGCAGTGATTCAGTGGACCAACTCTCTCAACATCAGTTACTTTCAAACTAACGACAAATCAAAAAGTTGCAACGTGAATGTAACTTGTAACTCAACACATTATAGAAATGTAGTGTAGTAGAAAGTACAGATACTTCATGTAAAATGTAGTGCAGTAAAAGTAAAAGTACCCACATTTAATTCTACTTAAGTAAAGTACAGATACATGAAAAATATACTTAAGTACAGTAACAAAGTATTTGTACTTAGTTACATCCCACCACTGGCAGACAGCTCCGCTAACGCCAAAAAACAGAGCAGCTGCCACCAATATCCCAATAATCCACAAATCTTCCACGTCTTCGACAGACAGGACAGTCAGACACATTGGCTGCCACTGGCTCCACGAGTCCATAATGTATCCGACAGCGTGCGTGTCGGAAGGACAAGCCGTTTCTCCTGGCCCGGTTCGCTTCGTGGAAAAAATTTTATCTATAGAGGAAACAGCCCAATTAATTTAATCCATCGCAAATTGGTTCGAGTGAGCGCTGAAGAGTTTCATACGAGACAAAAAGCAAGTGGGGAGGAGGAAAACGTAGGGAGGAGAGGAGCAAAAAGATATGTGACTTGCTTTGCCGAGAGCGGAAGTAGGAATGTTGTTTAGAGTGAGGTGGAGACCATCATCAAGAAAATGAAGCCTTCAAAGGGTATATGCAGAAATTCTAGAGTTGAATTTAATACCTTTTAATACCTTAATACCATCAAAATATTTTTTAATACCATCACGGCACCGAGCTGTAACCGTAGCGGCAACCTGTTGTACTTCAGTTCCATGCAACTAATTGTAAAGTGATAAGATTACTGTCATTTTCTTCCTAAACTTTGGTAGTAAATGTAGTTTTATAACAGTTCATCCTGCGCCCTGGATCCCTTCCCCTCATAAAATCCAATCATTCTGAAATAAGCCCATTACTCACACAAATAATAAATAAATCTCTACAATCTGGTCATGTTCCACTGCCTCTAAAAACTGCCATCATTAGGCCTCTTCTGAATTTTTTTAAAATTTGGATCCTGACATTCTTTCTAATTACCGCCCAATTTCCCACCTCCCATTTCTGTCTAAAATGCTGGAAAAAGCAGTTGCTGCTCAGCTACAGGTCCACCTACAACAACACTCCCTGTATGAGAAGTTTCAGTCTGGCTTCCGAGCAACTCACAGTACTGTAATGAGACTGCATTGCTGAGAGTTACCAATGATGTCCTCATGGCTGCTGACACTGGTTCTCCCTCCATCCTTGTCCTCCTTGACCTCACTGCAGCTTTCGACACTGTGGACCATAGTATCCTCCTCCACCGTCTTCATGTGGAGGTCGGTCTCTGTGACACTGTCCTGGACTGGTTCAAATCTTTCCTCTCCAATAGGCTGGAATGTGTTAGTCTTGGCAATGCCACTTCCCAGACAGTCTGTGTCTCCTGTGGTGTCCCTCAAGGGTCAGTTCTGGGGCCCCTGCTATTTTCCCTTTACATGCTGCCTTTAGGTCAAATTATTAATCAGTTCAACATTTCTTTTCACTGTTATGCCGACGATACACAGCTTTACATCAGGACTGGAGCATCATCATCATCACCATTGTCATCTCCATCTTCACTCACTGCCCTCTCTACCTGCCTGGAGGAAATAAGGGCATGGATGAATAGAACTTTCTTCAATTAAACTGCTCCAAGACTGAGGCCATACTGATTGGCACCCCTCACCAGGTATAAACATCAACTATAACAACAATTTCCTTTTCTGGACAAGATATCCCCCTCTCTACCTCTGTTACAAATCTTGGAATAAAAATGGACTCTCATCTTACATTTGAAAATCACATCTGTTTAAAACCTGCTTCTTCCATCTTCGAAACATCTCCAAACTTCGCCCATCTCCTAACTTTTTCTGATGCTGAGAAACTCGTCCATGCCTTTGTCTCCTCCAGGCTCGACTACTGCAACTCCCTGTTTATTGGAATCCCTGGCAAAAACCTTCAGAAGCTTCAATATATTCAAAACAGTGCAGCAAGGATTTTATTGAGAGCTCGTAAATTTGAACATATTACACCCATTCTCCATAACCTCCATTGGCTTCCTGTCACCTACAGAATTCAGTACAAAACTGCTCTCATTACACACCAATGCTTACACGGAACTTCACCAGATTATCTAAAGGACATTCTTGCACCATATTCATCCACCCGGTCTCTACGATCACAGAACAGTAATCTCCTTCACATTCCACGAACCAAATTAAGGACCATGGGAGACCGCGCATTCTGTGTGGCTGCCCCCCGCCTATGGAACTCCCTCCCTGACTACCTGAGAGCTCCACAGTCACTGGTTGACTTTAAACAAGGCTTAAAGACTTTTCTTTTTAAGCGAGCCTACTCTGCCTCCGCATGATTTTATCTTAGATCTTAGTTGATATTATCATTATTTTTAATTGATTTTATTATTGATTTTTGTTGTTTTATCATTCATTTTACTTGATTTTATCACTTGTTTTTATTTGATCTTTGATTTTAGTTGCACTTTGTAGCACTTTGAGATTTTTGTTAATGAAAAGTGTGTTACAAATTAAATTCATTATTATTATTAATAGGCTAGCTGATGACTCAGTCATATACGACTGATAAAAATTTACTAAAACCTATTAATTCCTAGCCTGGTTAAAACCAGACCCTTGTCCTTCACTTCGCTTCGGACTAGGGTCTGGACTTTCTCCATAGAGAACCGATTCTTGCTGGAGGCGTGGCCTCTGCTGAGGAACAAAACCATTGGATCTTAGAAAAATTTTGAACAGGGAAAAGCATTCTGCTCCCTCCCCTCAGAGCCATATATGGCTGCTCCCCCGTGGTCTGTTGAACTTGACATCTGCTCCGCCTCCTGCTGCATTTTCTCTCGCTGCAGCCTGCCGCTGCATATTCTGTGTTTATATGTTAATAAAACGTTCTAAAAAAATAAAATAAAACCATGGATCGCTGGTCCAGCACACCAGAAGACCAGAAAATCTGATGGGACTCGGGCAGCAACGTAAAACCCTAGTTTAATTCTCTCGTGACAACCTGAGGCATTTCCTCATAGCGGAGGGAGAGGAGGAGGAGGAGGAGGGAGCGATCACTTGACTTTTGGCAAAAAAAAAAGAAAACTCCAGATAAGGGATTAAGAAGGGGAATTTAATACATTTGTGTCACATATAAAACAGTCCTGCATCGCTTTGCATCGCTTTGAATGAGAACATGCGAATGCTCGCTGGCTGCGCGCTGGGACAGGTGGGGGCGTGGGTTAGGGGCCAAAAACTCTGCCCCTTCTGTTCTCTGATTGGTCCGGTCAAAAATCAGCCGGAGAAATCGTTGTCTATGGGAGAAGTCCCAGACTGAGCAGTGAAGGGAAATGAGAATTGAGCGGAGCTGTGCAGGAAGGCGAGGGCCAGGCTAATTAATTCCAGCATTGCCATGACATGCAATTCCAAAAGTTAAGTGCTATATGTCATCATTATGTTCCCATACAATGACGAAATTGGTTCTCTGCATTTAACCCATTGCACCTGGGATACACACAGGTGGAGCAGTGGGCAGCTATTGAGCACCCAGGGAGCAAATTAGGGATTATGCTCAGAGACACCACAACATGTGGGAATGGCTGGGAGTCGAATCGCCACTTTCTGGTCCCAAGTCAGCTGCCCTTCCTCCACCTCATCTCGGCCCTTTGTCATTATTTATTATTGGAATAGTTTGGTTGGCTGACTGTCGCCATGGCTGATATGCGAGCAGACGCTCAGCCCTTTCATAGCTTTCATAGGTTCATAGTAAGTTACTAACCATATCTGGATTTAGAAATGAAATATTCTGCCTACTGAGTTGACACAGTATTAAATTCAGTTTGAAGTAATAAACTTTTTGCATTAGATTTTGTGAGGGGGAGCGGCTATGTTCTCTGTCTAATTTTATCATCTCATCTGTTAGTTGTCTTGCCCATACCAAACCCTTCTTTTTATTTGCACAATAAGAAATTATTTGACACCTCAGTTAGGCCTTTAATGCTTCCCAGACAGCACTGTGTGGCATCCCTGGTGTTCAGTTAACTTCAAGAAAATTTTCAATTTCAGATGTAAGAAATATGATAAAGTCTTCCTTGGATAAGAGTAAGGAATTAAATCTCTTACCTCCAAACTTCCACTCCATGTCAACCAATTGGTTGACCATCAGTGTCTGTCCAATGGCACATCTAGATAGTGCAGCATAGTGCTCTCCCCACTGCAACATAGAGTTAAAGTCTGATACTTGGGTCTTTATACAACAGGATTTCAGAAGATGTTTGTACCAGTAAAAGAAGACAACACAGTGACTTTTTTTTTCTGATGATGATTTATTAAAGCCACACGTCGAGGTTACCAGCAAAGCTGATTGTCACGTTTCACTGAGTTGACAGTAAAGTTACAGACAGACGAAGGTCAGGCACGATCTAATGCATATTTTAGGGTTCTTTCAAACCAGACAGCTTCCTCGAGCAGATAAAAACTGGTGCAGAAAGGAAGGAGCTAATCAGGAGCAGAAACTAAGCACAGATCAACTTCCACCTGCCAACACAATCAAGTTCTAAAAAAGGCGGGGGGTTAAACAGGTCTTATTAGAGGAAATATATCAGTGATTTTTAGACTGAATGGACCAGCTGACTGGCAGGGTCAGATTGAAAATACACTCATATGATCCTTCAAAAAGACCCGTACAGTCAGAGAAGAGCAGAAAAAGAGTGGGGCGACAGGACTCTCTCATCACAGGTCCTTCTGAATTCCCCACAGTGTGTCAGCACTCTTCTTCAACTGGCCCACCTAGTCGGCAGTCAGGGTCATGTTGACAACAAAGCAGACACCACTGCTGTTCAGAACACACGGCAGAGACAGGAAAACCTCCTCACGGATACCGCACATGTCCTTGACCATGGTGGAGACAGGGTGGACCCTGCTCAGGTTCTTCAGGATGCTCTGTCAGGTTGTCCATACTCATCCCGATGGCCCAGTTGGTATAACCCTTACTTGGATATGGAGCTTGATTACTTCATAACCACTGTCCACCACATCCTTGTGCACTTTCTTCCACTGTTCCTTGTCAGCATCAGTGTCAATGTCTGGGTTTAGTTTCTGTAGATTGTCTCCTGCCAAATTAACGCCGCTCCATACAGGCACATTGGTGTCACCATGCTCGCCCAGAACCCGGCCATGGAAGGAGCTTGCGTGGATGCCGAGATGTTCAGCCAACATGTGACAGAACCAGGCTGAATCCAGGTTGGTGCCGCTGCCAATGACGCGGTGCTTGGGCAGGCCGCTCAGTTTCCAGGTTACATAGGTCAAAATATCAACAGGGTTGAACACCACAATGATGGTGCAGTTGGGGTTGTACTTCATGAACTGTGGGATTATGCACTTGAAGACGTTGACGTTTCTTTGCACCAGGTTGAGAAGACTCTCACCTTCCTGCTGGCGAACACCAGCCGTCACCACTACGAGACGAGAGTTGGCGGTCACAGCATAGTCTTTCTCTGAAACAATCTTGGGGGCTCTTCAGAAAGAGGCTGCCATGCTGCAGATCCATCATCACTCCTTTGAGGCGGTCCTCCATCACATCAGCCAGAGCCATCTCATCGCAAAGGTCCTGCAGCAGAATGCTGACAGCACAGGCCATGCCGACCTGGCCCACTCCGACTACGGCCACCTTGTTTCTGGGAGGCTCTGGGGAGGGGCTGGCCAAGGAGATTATGCTGCACTAGCCTGGTTAAAACCAGACCCTTGTCCTTCACTTCGCTTCGGACTAGGGTCTGGACTTTCTCCATAGAGAAACGATTCTTGCTGGAGGTGTGGCCTCTGCTGATGGCTGCTCCCCCGTGGTCTGCTGAACTTGACTTCAGCTCCGCCTCCTGCTGAATTTTCTCTCGCTGCCTTTGCATATTCTGTGTTTATATGTTAATAAAACGTTCTAATAAAATAAAATAAAACCATGGATCGCTGGTCCAACACACCAGAAGACCAGGAAATCTGATGGGACTCGGGCAGCAACGTAAAACCCGAGTTTAATTCTCGTGACAACCTCAGTCATTTCCTTGTTCATTTCACTCAGCGGAGGGAGAGGAGGAGGAGGAGGGAGCGATGATCACTTACTTTTGGCAAAAAAAAAAAAAACTCCAGATAAGGGATTAAGAAGGGGAAATTAATACATTTGTGTCACATATAAAACAGTCCTGCATCGCTTTGAATGAGAACATGCGAATGCTCGTTGGCTGCGCGCTCCCCCGTGGTCTTCTGAACTTGACTTCAGCTCCGCCTCCTGCTGAATTTTCTCTCGCTGCCTTTGCATATTCTGTGTTTATAATGTTAATAAAACGTTCTAATAAAATAAAATAAAACCATGGATCGCTGGTCCAACACACCAGAAGACCAGGAAATCTGATGGGACTCGGGCAGCAACGTAAAACCCGAGTTTAATTCTTGTGACAACCTGAGACGTTTCCTCATCAGCGGAGGGAGAGGAGGAGGAGGGAGCGAGCGATCACTTGACTTTTGGCCAAAAAAACAAAAGAAAACTCCAGATAGGGATTAAGAAGGGGAAATTAATACATTTGTGTCACATATAAAACAGTCCTGCATCGCTTTGCATTGCTTTGAATGAGAACATGCGGCTGCTCGCTGGCTGCGCTGGGACAGGTGGGGGCGTGGGTTAGGGGCCAAAAACTCTGCCCCTTCTGTTCTCTGATTGGTCCGGTCAAAAATCGGCCGGAGAAATCGTTGTCTATGGGAGAAATCCCAGACTGTGCAGTGAAGGGAAATGAGAATTGAGCGGAGCTGTGCAGGAAGGCGAGGGCCAGGCTAATGCTGCACTGACATGATGAATGAGTTTACAAGAAGGTTTAAGATCCACGAGGTGGTCCTACTTAAAGGAGGTGGCTTTCTGAGCGAGCACAACATAAAGGGTAGAGAGCCACAGTGACATTTTACCTAAAGATACAGTATCTAGAGTTTTGTCCTGTCAACTACATTTAATCTAATATTTGGTTGGGTTAGAAGTTTACAAACCCTCATCAGGGGAATGAAGGTTATTAATTTCAAGCAGTAAATGACTGATTTGAATCTTTTGTTTTCCAGGCTGAAATAATTAGACAACATACAATCAAAGACAGAAAATAAAACTTAAGGTCAGGGAGCTACACAACAAGTGGTGGTCCGAGAGAGCCAGAGAATTACAGGCAGTACGTTCGCTACAAGGACGTCTTCAAACATAATCTGACAGCGTGTAGTTTGGCCACCGAAGAGTGGGAAGAGGCTCATGGGCGCAGTTAGGGGGGGGGGACGGGGGGGACATGTCCCCCTCAGATTTAGTGACCCTAATCAGTCCCTTCCTCTTTCCCTGATAGGACGAGAAACATCTCCGATCAAAACTGATGATGAACTTCTGTTAGTTCGCTGATTCTCCAACAGAGCAGCTGCAGCGGACAGCTCACTCCCCCCTCCCTCCTTTTTCTCTGTGACACACAGCGCAGAGCGATGTGCAGCGCGCACACACACACATGGGTTTGTTCCTATTCTAATGGGGACTTCACATTGACTTCCATTCATTTACCAGTCATTTCTACAACCTGACCCACCAACAGTAGTTTTCCAAACGGGGACAGACAGGGCTTTTTGTCCCCATAAGGAACAATGGATTCTCAACACTGGGCTGTGTGCACCTGCACCGGGCAATTTGTCCCAACTACGTAGCAAAAACACACACACACACACACACACAGGCTGCAAGCGTCGCGCTGCGTTGAGCTGCCTCTTTCTGCAGCAGCATAATAAACAACGAGTTGAAACAAGTGCAGCCAGGCTTCAGTTGGAAGAGACTCCTCTGATGTCCAGCTTTTGGTAAACTTTATTCTTCAATCTTCACAGAACCAGAAAATAAGTTAAAATTTTCCCCAATGATGTTTTTTCCTACTGAAAGTTTGTGCAGTTAGCTAGCTAGACCAGGTGATCCATCAGCTAGCTACCTTAGGTTAGCTATTAACTTAAATTCAGTGATGACATTAATAAATCTATTATTGTGCTGTTTTTAATCATTCATCCATCAGGATATTTTCTTGACTTTTTAAAGCTAACTGACTGAGCTCAGGTGGCAGTAAAAAAAAACTAATATCCATCTCCATCTCTCTTGATGTAGGAGCTCAGAAAGACAGAGGCTGAGTCAGAGGCAGCACTCAGCACGTAGGGACAGAGTTCTGTCAGGTGAGTGATAAAGGTGCTGGGCAGTTGTGAATTAAATATAAAGTGTTTGCTCAAATTAGTATTTATTTTTAGTATATTCTAGTCAGTTGGGCAAACTTCATGAAACAAATTACTGATCTAAAGACAAACTACAGCATTAACAACTTTATTTAAGTCTCATTTCTAGGAAGTGGTAGAAATAGTTTTTCATAATTAGAACTTGATGTTTAAATAAAAGATCTATAAATAAATATCTCAGTTCATCCATCAAAAGCTTTCTAATCAGTTCCAAATATACATGTATCAGTTTTTCTGAATATTTACATACAGGTTAACAAAACTGAAAAAACAGTTATAGTTTTTGTAACCCTTTTTTGGCACAGTTTCATTTTATGTTCATGATTTCATGTCAGTTTGTTATGAGTGGGCCTATCACTAAATCAGGAAAGAAATGCCTCCTAAATTCACTGTTGGTGGTTATCAAGATCACTTTTTTTCATTGGGTAAAGTTATTATAATTTATAAACATGCATGAGTGCCATCATTGCTTGGCACAATGACATGTTGTGTTACAAATAAAACTAAATCAAGAATAAACAATATTAAAGTAAATGATGATTTGCGTCTCATTAATTGAGTCTGCTTCTAGGAAGTAAATAAAAAGTAGAAAGGATGATACCGTTCATTTTAAATGTGAGTTTAATTGACAGTATTCAGATATTTATGTAAATATGTTCTTTACACTTCTGAGTTCACACAATGTTGAAATGTTGCAATAAAATGTATTAGAGGGAAGTTTTGGTGGATCAGTCATATTCCTTACAAATTACAGTTTAACAATGTATGGTTAGTGTTGACTTGGAAGATGTTTAACAATGTTCATTGTTCTTCCTTAATTTCAAATAATTCTATAATGCCATTTTATTACAAATTATTCACTCAAACGCTATTATGAAAGTAACTAATCAAATTACTAAAAATTACTTGGATGGAAATCATTTGCTGAAAACTTGGTCCCCCCCAGTTCAAAAATCCTATCTGCGCCCCTGAAGAGGCTGCTCAAAGGAGATAAATTTGGCATTCAAAGGTCAAGAAAGGCATCTGAAACTTTGAAAACTCATGCCTTTCCGAGCTAGACCTCAAACGACAAATTAGCAAGAACCGACCTAGACCCTCCTACAACTACACCTACTGTACAACAGTATGGATCAGCTATACTGTATGACCTGTGACCAAATACTGTATTTAAGACAAAGTTTGGATTTGCCAGCCACAAACGAGCACATGCAAAAAGCTAGCCAGGGTCGCCATCATCGGACATGACGCGGATGACATTGTAATATAAGTGAAGGTTTGTGTACAGTGCCCTGAGATTATTTTTTTGTGAACTAGCGCAGTATAAATAAACTGAGTTGAATTGAAATGGTTTTTGAAAGGCTGTTTGAGAAAGTTAAATTTAGCCTGATTTGTCCAATAAGAAACTATCCATCCATCCATCCATCATCCATCCATCTATCCATCATTATCTTCCGCTTGTTCCCAAAGTTGGGTCGCAGGGATGCCCAGACATCTCTTTCCACAGCCACTTCTTCCAGCTTTTCTGGGAGGATTCCAAGTCATTCCCAGGCCAATAGAAAGATGTAGTCTCTCCAGCATTTCCTGGATCTTCCCCGGGTCTCCTCCCAGCTGGACATGCTCAAAGCACTTCCTTAAGGCCGGCGCAGAGCTCCGCGCTTGAGCGAGCGCGGCGCCCCGCTGTGTGAGCGCCGTGCGGTCGCCGTTGCACAAGCCCTTTGAACGTTCACGCGAACGCGCCAAGCTCCAATTTTACGAGCGCGCACGCGATGCGCGGTGTCTGACCAATCAGCGACCTCAGTTCAGTCCCCCTCCGCGTGCAGCTGCTCACAGAGAACGTGAGAAGAAAGCAGAGCTCTGCCCGGTGAACAGGCGCGCACAGAATATGCCGTGTGTGGCGTCTAGGGAGGACGCTGAGCTCTGCATCGGGCTTTAGGGAGGTGCCCAGGAAACATCCTTACCAGGTGCCTGAACCAACTCAACTGGCTCCTTTCGATGAGGTGGAGCAGTGGTTCTACTCCAATTCCTTCCCAGATATCTACCCTGAAGAGGAAACACATTTCAACCACCTGTATCCGCAATCTCATTATTTTGGTCACTACCCAGAGTTTGTGGCCATCGGTGAGTATAGGAATGTAGACTGACAAATAAACAGAGCTTTGCCTTAAAGTTCAGCTCGAGGATTGAAACTGAGGCAGAAGCTTACCCTGAACCTGAAGAGAGCAATCCACCCATGTCCAAATGAAGACCATGGCCTCAGATTTGGAGGTGTTGATTCTCATCCCAGTTGCTTCACACTCAGCTGTGAATCGCTCCAGTGGGAGCTGAAGATCACGACACGCTGACACCAATAGGACCACATCATCCACAAATAGCAAATAAGGAATCCTGAGGCCACCGAACTGAACTCCCTCAGCCCTCGGGCTTCACTGAGAAATTCTGTTCACAAAAGTTATGAATAGAATCGTGACAACAGGAAGCCTTGGCAGAATCCCTCACACTCTGAAGGGGTTCAACATAGTACTGGCACTGCGAACCAAACTGCTTGTATAGGAACTGAACAGCCTGTAGCAATGGGCCCCAAATCCGATACTAGCAGAGCACCCCCCCACAGTGTACCCCGAGGAACAAAGTCAAACGCCTTCTCAAAGTCTACAAAGCACATTTAGACTTCAAACTCCCATAACTCGGGCAGCACGGTGGCACAACTGGTAGAGCTGCTGCCTCTCAGCGAGAAGGTTGCCGGTTCAAATCCCGGTCCGGGGCCTTTCTGGGTGGAGTTTGCATGTTCTCCCCGTGCATGCGTGGGTTTCCTCCGGGTACTCCGGTTTCCTCCCACAGACCAAAAAACATGCTTGTTAGGCTGATTGGTGACTCTAAATTGACCCTAGGTGTGAGTGTGAGAGTGGATGGTTGTTTGGTGTGAGTGAGACAGGTCCCTCTTGTAAATGAGTCCCCGTGACTCAACGAGGCTAGCCTGTATAAATAAAGGTTGAATGAAAAAAACTCCTCGAGGACCCTAGTGAGGGTAAAGAGCTGGCCCAGTGTTCCACGGCCAGAACGGAACCTGCATTGTTCTTCTTGGATCTGAGGTTCAACCAACGACTGGATTTGCTTCTCCATTATGCCTAAATAATGATGCCCCTATATTTACAAACCGGATTCCAAAAAAGTTGAGACACTAAACAAATTGTGAATAAAAACTGAATGCAATGATGTGGAGGTACCAACATCTAATATTTTATTCAGAATAGAACACAAATCACAGATCAGAAGTTTAAACTGAGAGAATGTAACATTTTAAGGGAAAAATATGTTGCTTAAAAAATTCATGGCATCAACAAATCCCAAAAAAGTTGGGATAAGTCCATTTTTACCACTGTGTGGCATCCCCGTTTTATGAAATTTTAAATAAAAAGCAAGACTCGGAGAAAGATCGGCACAATGACTTAGACACACACACACTGTTTCTGCTAGAATAATAGTGTAATTTATTATATCCGCCACAGATTACAGCATAAGCAAAGCAAACGATTAAACTCAACAACCTGTTTTCTGCTAAAACAATTGTCATTTTATTCCACCACAGATACAGGAAAAAGCAACGCAAACATACAGTTGTACAATCACCTCAGATGTACAATAACATACAAGCATTGATGTATAAAAGCTCTCACCGCGGCACTTGAACTGGAGAGCCAGCAGTCCAGATGGAGCAAACACCAACACAAACTGGACGTCACGATCGAAAGACTCACAGTAGACTCTGATATTTATCTGAGAGCTCTCCTGTTTTATACCCTCAACTGAGAAAAACATGTTTACCCCCGACTCCAGGGCTGTGAGAACTTGGGCTCAACTCAAGAAAAACATGCCCACCTCACTGTGAGAAGAAACCTCGACCCCACAGCTGGTGAGAACTCGTCCCCAACTCGAGAAAACATGCCCACCTCAACTGTGAGAAGAAAAACATGTTTACCTCGACTCCACAGCTGCCTGCTCAACTCGAGAAAAACATGCCCACCTCAACTGAGGAAAAACATGTTCACTTGACTGCAGGGTTGCATGAGAAGAAGACGGGCCAAGCCCTCCTCCCAGGCAACCCAGTACCTGCCAAAACAGTCACAAAATACAGTATTATATGGTCAGCTTGACACAAAAAAAAGATAAACAATAGTCAGAAAGCATTAATATTATCTATCCTACGTCACCCCCCCTTCTTCTTACAACACTCAACAGACGGCTGGGGACAGAGGAGACCGGTTTCTCAAGTTTAGAAATAGGAATGCTCTCCCATTCATGTCTAATACAGGCCTATAACTGTTCAATCGTCTTGGGCCTTCTTTGTCGCACCTTCCTCTTTATGATGCGCCAAATGTTCTCTATTAGCCTGGTTAAAACCAGACCCTTGTCCTTCACTTCGCTTCGGACTAGGGTCTGGACTTTCTCCATCGAAAACTGATTCTTGCTGGAGGCGTGGCCTCTGCTGAGGAACAAAACCATTGGATCTTAGAAAAATTTTGAACAGGGAAAAGCATTCTGCTCCCTCCCCTCAGAGCCATATATGGCTGCTCCCCCGTGGTCTGTTGAACTTGACATCTGCTCAGCCTCCTGCTGCATTTTCTCTTGCTTCCTTCTCTTACGTAACCATGACGTTGTGATTGCTACAGAATGTTGTCTGGCATTATCTTGTTGAAAAATGCAGGGTCTTCCCTGAAAGAGATGACGTCTAGATGGGAGCATATGTTGTTCTAGAACCTGAACATAGTTCTCTGCATTAATGGTGCCTTTCCAGACATTCATTCAACCTTTATTTATACAGGCTAGCCTCGTTGAGTCACGGGGACTCATTTACAAGAGGGACCTGTCTCACTCACACCAAACAACCATCCACTCTCACACTCACACCTAGGGTCAATTTAGAGTCACCAATCAGCCTAACAAGCATGTTTTTTGGTCTGTGGGAGGAAACCGGAGTACCCGGAGGAAACCCACGCATGCACGGGGAGAACATGCAAACTCCACCCAGAAAGGCCCCGGACCGGGATTTGAACCGGCAACCTTCTCGCTGAGAGGCAGCAGCTCTACCAGTTGTGCCACCATGCTGCCCAAGCAAGCTGCCCATGCCACAAACGCTCATGCAACCCCATACCATGATGCAGGCTTCTGAACGGAGCATTGAGAACAACTTGGGCTATCCTTGTCCTCTCTGGTCCGGATGACATGGCGTCCCAGCGTTCCATAATTAACTTCAAATCGTGACTCATCTGACCACAGAAAAGTCTTCCATTTTGCCTGACTTCCTCTGAATGACTTCCTCTTTGCACTGTAGAGTTTCAGCTGGCAACGGCGGATGGCACATGGATTTTGTTCACCGACAATGCTTTCTGGAAGTATTCCTGAGCCCATTCTGTTATTTCCTTGACAGTGGCATTCCTGTTTGAGGT
>JBBPBX010042852.1:14435-28210 GCA_038048925.1 Garcialebias charrua | reverse complement strand
CGACGATGTTACCTCAGCTGTGAGAAATGACCTGTGTATTATTCAGTTTGCTCAGTCACTCCACAACAGACATGGACAAGACCCCTCAAAATACGACTACATGCGACAAAAGCTTCATGAAGTTGGCCGTTTGTTGATATGTCTGCGCACAAAATATGCAATACATAACCTAGAGGATGCTGTGAAACCTGCTAACTTCCAGAGAGTTGTGCAAGCAGTAAAGACTGTGTCAGGCTTTGATGAAGAAACACGTTCATACAAAAAAACAAGCCTTGCCATAAAACTGGGACATACACTGAACAAAATCTGTAACCTTGTTCATTGCCGAGCACTCATGGCAGAAGATGAACAACTGATGAAGTCGTCAGACGCATTCAAAAAACTGTGCTCATCAAAATGGTCAGAGATGGTGTCTCATAGTGCCCTTAGCACTTAAAATCATGCCAAATACAATAGGCCATTAACATTACCATTCACTGAAGATGTTAAGCTTCTGCATCAGCATCTGAATAAATCAGGAGAAAATGCCTTTAACACCTTGAAAGATGAAGCCAGCCCCCAGACTTATGCAGAACTTGCAAAAGTTACACTTGCATAGGTCATTGTGTTCAATCGTAGACGAGCAGGAGAGGTTTCAAAGATGCACCTACGAAGTTTTATGGAGCGTGACACCACCAAGCTCCATGATGATGTTGCCATGGGTTTGTCAACGGTTGAACAGAAGCTCTGCAGCCATTTCACTCGGGTTGAAATCATTGTGAAAAGAGGCCGAAAGGTTGCAGTTTTACTCGCACCAAATGTGGTGGATGCACTGACTTTATTGGCAAGTAAGAGAGAGACATGTGTTGTTTTACAAACAAACTTATTTCTATTTGCAAGACCTAAATCAATGAGTCACTACAGAGGACAGGACAGTCTGCGTGTTCATGCAAGCCAGTGTGGAGCATAGCACCCAGAGTTCCTCAGGTCAACACAACTACGGAAACATGTAGCCACGCTCTCACAAGTCTTGAACTTAAAAAACAATGAACTTGACCAGGTTGCAGACTTCTTGGGCCATGACATCCGTGTTCACAGGGAATTTTACAGATTACCAGCTCCCCCAACACAACTGGCAAAGATATCCAAGCTACAGGTTGAAAAAAATATGGAGGAACTTTTTTTTTAAATAAAGTATTTAAAAGTGTAACACAGATTTATACAATATTAATACATAATACAGAAAGGTACATACCCCAGATACTGGTAGCATACTGGTTATTTAACCAGTATGTATATTTTGTACCAGACTATTCTATAAAATGACATGTTATCTTGTACTCAATTGGTATGTACCTGGTACCTATGCAACCTGGCTTTATAATGAAATGACTAATAACCTAGTTGCCTGGTATGTACCGAGGTCTTTGTTACAATCAAAAAAATGTGTTCAATAAAAAAACAACTGGACTTTTATTTGTAGCAGAAGACGTTTCGCCCTTCATCCAAAAGGCTTTCTCAATTCTAAGAGAAGAGACCTGTCCAGGTGTCCCTGTGATGGACTGGAGACTTGTTATTATTATAACTTGTCAGTTATTATTATTATTATTGTTATTATTATTATTATTATTATTATTATTATTATTATATTACTTGTAAATGTGTTCCTGTGATGGACTGGAGACCTGTCCAGGTGTCCCTATGATGGACTGGAGACTTGTCCACGTGTCCCTGTGATGGACTGGTGACTTGTAAATGTGTCCCTGTGATGGACTGGAGACTTGTAAATGTGTCCCTGTGATGGACTGAGACTTGTCCAGATGTCTCTGTGTCCCCCTTCAATGTAGCCAGTCCAAAGTTGGACAGATTCTGGAAAAAGCAGCAATATCTGATCCTAATATGTCAGACACAAGTTTCCCTGTTTTTCCCAGCACTTCAAAATGTTGCTTTTCTCCTGACACAAGGAATATTGGAGAAAACACATTTAAAACATAAGGCAAAGCAGTCTGCATTCTATCATGAAATCTCAAGTGGAGTTTGCTATTTATGAGACTGAGCTGAATGCAGCACGTCAGACTGAGGAAGTCTTTATTTAGGGCCTTGTCATCAAATTTATCAGTGAACTTAAAAGGTATGTGGAGCTTTATTAGTGTTAACAAAAAATACAATTTTTCCTATTTATATAACTAGGTTGAGGAATCTTAGCAAATAAATCCTTTGCAAAATATGACTTTCTTTTGGAATATCGAGGTGAACTGATCACCAAGGAGGAATGTGAGAGGAAGCAACAGGTTTGCGATGAATCGATGAAAGTGTTTTTGTTTGAATTGTACTTTGATGTAAAAACTGTAAAAAAAACTTTGTCGAGGAAGTCTTCTTTTATAAGACTGAGCTGAACATAGCATGTAAGACTGAGGAAGTCATTCGTCCGAAACACGTCTTCAGTCTGAGGTGCTGCATTCAGCTCAGTCTTATAAATAGCACCCTCTCACAGTGGATCAACCAGTTTGCAGGTCCTCCTTGATCATGAGAGCAGCTGGTTTTGGCTGTTCAGCAAACTCGTTGATCCACTGTGAGAGGGTGCTATTTATAAGACTGAGCTGAATGCAGTACCTCAGACTGAGGAAGTATTTATTTATAAGACTGAGCTGAGTACAGCATCCAAGACTGTGGAAGTCATTTGTCCGAAAGGTTTCCTCAATCTGAGATGTTGCATTCAGCTCAGTCTTATAAATAGCACCCTCTCACAGTGGATCAACCAATTTGCTGATGACAGCCAAAACCAGCTGCTCTCATGATCAAGGAGGACCTGCAAACTGGTTGATCCACTGTGAGAGGGTGCTATTTATGAGACTAAGCTGAATGCAGCACCTCACACTGAGGAAATCTTTATTTATAATACTGAGTTGAATACATTATCTCCAGACTTGGACAAAAGACTAAACATTTCCAGTTTTTTTTTTTTGCTTTTCTTTGTGTTGTTTTTTTGAATGTCCTGAGGACCAGACTTAGCTTTTTTGATTATTCTACTAGAATTATTGAGCATTCATCAGGGTATTTTAATTTTAGTATGTGTCTTGTTCAACAAGCTTTCTAGTGTTTTATGTTTTCATGTAACAAATGTGATGCCCTGTGATAAACTTGCGAACCGTGAAAGGTGCACCCCGCCCCTTGCCCTATGATTGCTGGATATGGGCACCGGCGACCCCCGTGACCCAAAATGGAAGAAACGGGTAAAGATAATGGATGGATGTAGAAAATGGGCAATGTTTAGGCTGATGGTCCTCCTTGATCATGTGAGCAGCTGGTTTTGGCTGTCATCAGGAAGTCTTTATTTATAAGACTCAGCTGAATACAACATCTCAGACTAAGGAAGTCTTTATAAGACTGAGCTGAATACAGCATCTCAGACTGAGGATGTCTTTCGTCACTCGTAAGTTAGGGATAACCTGTACTTTACAGTGGGTTGTGGTGAACCGTGTAAAAAAAGTACAATTTTGTTTTAGAAATATGTACAAGTTTATAATGTTAATGTTTTATAATATGTAAATATGTCATCTCAGACTGAGGAACTCTTTCATCGCTCGTAAGTCGGGGATCACCTGTACTTTACAGTGGGTTGTGGTGAACCGTGTAAAAAAAGTACAATTTTGTTTTAGAAATATGTACAAGTTTGTAATGTTAATGTTTTATAATATGTAAATATGTCATCTCAGACTGAGGAACTCTTTCGTCGCTCGTAAGTCGGGGATCACCTGTACTTTACAGTGGGTTGTGGTGAACCCTGTAAAAAAAGTACAATTTTGTTTTAGAAATATGTACAAGTTTGTAATGTTAATGTTTTATAATATGTAAATATGTCATCTCAGAAGTCTTTCATCGCTCATAAGTCAGGGATCACCTGTACTTTACATTGGGTTGTGATTAACCCTGCAGAAAAAGTAAAATTTTGTTTTAGAAATATGTACAAGTTTGTAATGTTAATGTTTTATAAAATGTAAATATGTCATCTCAGACTGAGGAACTCTTTCGTCGCTCGTAAGTCGGGGATCCCCTGTACTTTACATTAGGTTGTGATTAACCCTGCAGAAAAAGTAAAATTTTGTTTTAGAAATATGTATATAATGTTAATATGTTTTATAATAATGTAAATATGTCAACAGAATTTAAGTTTTTATTTTATTTTATTTGAAACATTTAAGTTTTATTTTATTTTAAACATTTGAAGATTTGTTAGTGAATATAAATAAAGTATGTGCCTAATTTGTTTAATAAAATCAGTTCAAAAAACTGTTCTCCTAATGCAGTGTCCTGTCACATTTGTGTGTTTTATGTTAATTTTATGTTAAGTAGGCGGAGTTTAAATGTCTCTTTAAAGACCCCATAATGCATGTTTGTCCTCCTGTCACATTTGTGTGTTTTATGTTAATTTTATGTTAAGTAGGCGGAGTTTAAATGTCCCTTTAAAGACCCCATAATGCATGTTTGTCCTCATAAACCACATTTTTTGACGTCCTTGTAAACCACACTGGAGTCTGGGTGGTAAAACGTGCTGTGAAGCTCCTATCGGAAAGCTAAAGTGACCCAAATTTTTTTCAAAATTTTTAGAGTGCTCTGAGCTTGGTCCCAGGTCGCTAGGACCTCGGGAAGGGGTAGACCCCGTATTACACCTTCGGGCGGGTTTGGCGAAAAAGTCCGGCTAAACCACATTGACAAACCTGTGTGAGTGTGTGTGGGTGTGGGTGTGTGTTCAGGATTTTGCAAGCAAATCCTGTATAGATTACAATCTAATGTTGTACAGTAAATAATCAAGGGTTATGAAGTGCCCTTTCAAACTGATTTAGGTTCTATTACAGAATGATTCAGACAAGCTGGATATTCTGTTTCACTGAATTTATATCCCACCCTCATTCCCACCCTCATCTATGGTCATGAGCTTTGGGTTATGACCGAAAGAACAAGATCTCGGATACAAGCGGCTGAAATGAGTTTTCTCCGCAGGGTGTCTGGACTCTCCCTTAGAGATAGGGTGAGAAGCTCAGTCATCCGGGAGGGACTCGGAGTAGAGCCGCTGCTTCTCCACATCGAGAGGAGCCAGTTGAGGTGGCTCGGGCATCTGGTTAGGATGCCTCCTGGACGCCTCCCTGGTGAGGTGTTCCGGGCATGTCCCACCGGGAGGAGACCCAGAGGAAGACCCAGGACACGCTGGAGGGACTATGTTTCTCGGCTGGCCTGGGAACGCCTTGGGATTCCCCCGGAGGAGCTGCTCCAAGTGGCTGGGGAGAGGGAAGTCTGGGCCTCCCTACTTAGGCTGCTACCCCCGCGACCCGACCCCGGATAAGCGGAAGAAGATGGATGGATAGATGGATGGATGAATTTATATTGTCAGAATAAGCTAAGCATACAAAAGCAATTATGCAAATGGGTGGTGATATTGTCCTCATGCAGAACAGTGAAAGGTATGTAAACGTTTCAGTTTCAAAGAAGTTGTATAAAACAAATGTCACAGTGGCCAAATGTTAGAATTGTTGGATTTGGGTGTACCCATACCCACAACAGTACTATGTCTCAAATACTGTGGACCACACGTTTGTTGTCCCATGCAAATGCTGCTAGGAACACCAGAGCAGAGCTGTTTATTTTGAATGCTTCCATAACGAGGCATAGACTAATGGATAGTGAAGTTACAATTAAATCTCAGCTCTGTATTAATACAGATGACCATTAAGTGCATGTGTGGTGGCACCAATAGAATAGGACCATTTTTCAAATATTTTATGTAGATAGCTAGTGTTACTCATAGCATCCTAGTATGGGGAGCCACAAGATATGACTTCAGATCACTTATTGTAGGGGCCTCAATGGCACTGCACTCTATTGGTGACAACCAGTGACTTACACCTTTAGAGATATCACCCTGGTACAAATGTTCAATAAACAGCCGTCTATTCCCAGCAGGTGCGTCTATGGACTACATACATGATGATGACACTCAGCTAGTTTTTACCAAATTTTCCCTAACCAATCATGTGGAATTAATTTGAATTTGCATTGTAACCCTTGCTGATTTGCTGGATCTCAAGGGCCCATTAGAACAACCATAGCCCCGACTTGCTGCTGGACAGTATTGTAGGATTTTTATCCACAGAAAATTGCTGCTTGTATCCAGAGCCACAAAAAACAGACACGTGATATGAATCGTCATCATTGCAGGTTCCCATACAATGACAAAATTTGTGTTCTGCATTTGACTCATCACACATGATATACTGTACATCCAAGTGGAGCAGCGGAAGCTAAGTGCTTGATGAGCAGTTGGGGATTAGGCGTCTTGCTCAAAGACACCACAACATATAGTGAGGAATCAAGCCAGTGACTTCCTGGTCGCAGGTCGTCTGCCCTATCACTGATGGTACCAGCAGTGTACCTGCATTTCTAGCTTCATTATCCTATTCATTTATTATTGCAGCTATTGTACAGTCACATGACCTTTCAATATGTGCAGTTTTATTTCTTTTCAATAACTGTTTAATGTTTTTTGCCAGTGAAGATACTTGCATTAAACATCTATGCAGCACTTTGTACACTTAAGCCCCATTTACTGGCACAATAATTGCAATGAGAGATTCATTTTCCTCTCTCCTGCTTTAAGATTGAAAGACAACCACTGCATCACTGAACCAACATATGTGAATACAAATGTTACTTCAAGTGTCACCACTTTGATTCTTCATGTGCAAGCACACGTGACTGCAACCATCGGCTAAATGTGTGACTAAGCACAGTGCTCAAGGAGAAAAACATTTGAACAATGACAGCTTCCTGGTCAAGGTTACAAATTGATGTAACAAATACACTATCCTCTGGTGATCAACATCAGTTTATGCTCTCTCCTACACAGTGTGTATGCACACACAAATGGATTGCCTTGAGATGATGAAACTATGTGAAATTGCTCATTTTGGATCCAATGATTCGACAGAGGTTGCCTTCCGAACCAGTAGGTCCACACAGCATACTTTGAAACAAGTCATGTGCACATACATATGGTTTGTCATCTGGATTTTTTCCCCTTTATTTCTTAAAATTTCTCCCATTAAAAGCATGGACAAACACAATGATGACTTTTCAAACAAAAAAGGGTGTCAAGACTAGTAACAGTCCTTGAACTAAAATGTAATCCATGTAAACTATAAAAGAGGATACAAACTTACTTAAAGAGATTGGAAGTACTAAAAATGTACTAGTGCATTACAACTGAAATCATTTAAAAGTACTGCAAACAGGATTTAACGATTTGTCAATAAAAAAAAATGTTACATTAGAAAGTACGAAAGCAAAAACTGTTCCAGATAAAAATCTTAAAATATTTGTTTGTTTGACGGTTTTCCATTTTAATTTTAACATGGAGAAATTATGTACTACTATGTAAAATTATACAGCAAACATAATAGTCACAATAAATTGAAGTCAGAATAATCCTTTTTTGGTAATTTAAATTATATTTGGAATTTAATTTCATAAAATTTTTTGTGTTGCAAGAATCAAGTGAAACGTCAAAATAAATGGTTATGTGATTCTGAATCAGGTATTATTTATTCAAGGGCATTTCTCTTTGTCCTTTCCCAGTCAGCTGCCTCTTGCATACAAGTGGAGTTTTTTCTGTGTGGTGTCAACATCGATGTTGGCCTCAGATCAATAATTTCCTGGGAATGTGTACACAGGAAGCGTGGCTACATTAATCCCTCGTTCTCCTTTGCCTCATCTTTCCTCTGCTCCCTTCACAACATTGATACATTTTTTTGTCACTGTAAAACATGTAATAACTTGAGCATCAAGACATTCATTATTTTTCTCACTTTCAGTCTACAGACAGGAAAAATAATAGAAAGTACCCCATAGCTTTTACATCTTGATGATCCTCCCTGTTTATGGTGTTGTGCAGTACGAACAGTCAGTTTATCACAGTGATAACTTGGCAGGGAAGTTGCCATTTTTACTGATTTGTCTCACAATAACCAAATATGATTGACTAGTCTCAAATGCATCAGAATATATAAAAATGTAGAAGTTACTGGATCCATTGGGAATACGGTATTTACTGAAGGCATAAAGATAATCTGGACAGGAATATATGAATTATGTGCATCTGTTATACCACATCTATCCCACACCAACCACTACTATATATATATATATATAGACATTTTGTCATTGTATGGGAACCTGCAATGATGACGATTCATATCACGTGTCTGTTTTTTGTGGCTCTGGATACAAGCAGCAATTTTGTGTGGAGAAAAATCCTACACTATACTGTCCAGCAGCAAGTCGGGGCTATGGTTGTTCTAATGGGCCCTTGAGATCCAGCAAATCAGCAAGGGTTACAATGCAATTTCAAATTAATTCCACATGTAATATGGTTTCTGCACATGTCCTTGAAAAGAGGCCTGTTTGGAAACTTTTCTCCTGGAGCGTAGAGCTGGAGTGTCACTGCTGACCTCACCCGCCCTCCCCCCCCCAGAGATCTCTGTGTGTGCCTCGGATAACGCCCAGCTGCACAACTGCTGAACTGTGTTCTCTGAAGTTACTCGCAGACTCTATATCTCCTTGCATGTCGTCAAAACTGCAACAATGTCTCGTGTGGTTGTGCTTCTGCTGATAGAGTTTTTGGGACTTTATCATGGAGTGTCTTCAGGCAATCTTTGATAAATTCTTTTTTTGAATATCACAAATGATACCTATTGTGTTTTTCCTTTTTCCATATCTGTTTTGCTCTCATTCAGGATGGATGAGAGATGGCCGCGCTGACGAACATACATATGTTTTGAATATATATGTTTTGAATTGCTGCAGCTTAACATTCTCTACCCCTCCTCTGGATGACTGTGTTTACATGATCACGTTGTATTGGTTTACTGGTGCAATGTTAATAAAAAATCTCTTATCTCTCTTATCTCTTATATATATATATATATATATATAATATATATATATATATATATATCATATGATATACATAAATGTATCAGTACATATGTTCTTGAACTATTTCTTATTATTTTGGTGCCTTACACAAGTATATGGTGTTCAACTCAGAATGCAAACTTATTTTTTTCTCATGAATATTGTGATTTCCCAACTACTTATCAACCCTGCAAAAAATAATATGCTAGACTAGTATTCAGACTACAGCTCATCCAGACCTAACATGTTGTTTCAAAACAGTCTATTTTTGCAGAAAGTCCGAGGGTAAACTTCATGATATTATCAGAATTTAATTAAATTTCCTTTAGAATTTTTTTTTTTAAAGCATGTACTGGTTACACTTTAGACTTTTTACTAAATTATACACTTTGCCTCAGTACAAATAAAAAAATCTAAATTTTAAAGTTTAAAGTCTTAAACACTTCATACAATGTAATACTTCAACACACACTTCAAATAACTGAGTTATATAGACAAAAGTTGTAAATATGTTTAAGAATATTGGGGAAATTATGTACTACTATGTAAAAACGGAATTTACACTCCTAGAGTATGTTTTAGTTGCATTTAATGCCATCAGAAATAATATTTGTGGTTGACACAAAGGGACTTTTTTTGTTATTTAATCTAAAATATGAAGACTCAGCAAAAATTCTTTGCAAAAATGTATTTAATTAATGTCCCTAAATTCCACATTCATGCTAACGAACGTACTTGATGTTTACTGGGCAGGTTTGCTAATCACATTTTCTAATCAAATTTACTGTAACTGAAAGGTAACATGCATAAAAGGCCTCGAACTACTCAGCCATCAAATACATTAGTTTTAGCAGGTCGCTTTCGTAAATGAGCCCATGAGGTTCAAAAGATTTACCTGACTAAATAAAGGTTGAATGAATGAATGAACATCAAACACATAAAAAATACTTTGGTACTTATAAATAATGAACTCAGGGCTATCTTTAACTCTATAACTCTATAACTTTAATCCTAATAATTGTTTTTAATAGGTACTGACCATAGTAAGTATTACAACTTCCATAGATGTCAAAGATCAGTATTATCTGCACTCTGCAGCATTATAAAATGTATTTCCTTTAACGATTGTCATAAGGATCGAGTGTTTTTTCTCACGCTCACATTTGGTAAGTATGTGTGTAAGTGAAGGTTTTGACACATATATAATGGCAAATGGAAGGATAATCGCTTGAAGGGGAAAAGAAAAAAATGTCCAGAGGGAGAGTTGAGGAAAATGCTGTGAAATGGATATGCTCAGGGGGTGACCTCAGCACCCCTCCTGCTCTATCTCTCTCAGACAAAATGCTTCCTTCTAAACTGTGCAATCTCTTTGCGTTTCCAGCTCTAAATCATTGTGCCTCAAAACCACTCACCCTGTTGCCTCGATTCTCTCTCAGTCTCTCGCCTGATTGCCTTTCTGCTCAACAACTGCAAAACAGCATTTTCACATTTCATACTTATTTTGGTGTCTTAAGGATCAACTGCCCTCTGCTGCTGAGAAACATTTATGAGAGTGGTTATAAAGGGCATCGCTGGTCCAAACAACTGTCTAGGGACTTGACCTCAGATGTCAGCCTTCATAATCTGACATGAAGAAACAAAAACAGGGATGGGTTAATGCGAAAAGGATGAGAAAATGAAAAGGATTATGGGGGGAAAGACTGATAAAGAAAGACTATCCATATGGCCCTGTTTCTTTCCAGATTTTTTATTTTTTTTTAAACATCACTGTTGTCTGTTTTCCTGTGGTCTTGTCAAGTATTGTTTAAAAATATGTGTTTTTACATAGTAGAAAATTACATTTTCAATTACCTTTTTTTTTCTTCTTTCAGCTGCTCCCTTCCTGAGGGTTCGCAACAGCGACCTAACTCGCACAAAGACTTGGAAATTGTTTTTTTATGCCAAATGCCCATCCTGACTCTACCACAGATCACCGAGAACCACCACCCTCTGTGTGGAGCTGAGAGCTGCCATCTAGGATGTCTGGGGGAGCAGATGGTGTGGGTTAAGGGCCTTGATCAAGGGCCCAGAGTGGGGCAAATGAGGGTGAAGGCAGGTGTGTGTGCTTCACCCTTCCCCACCCACAATTCACAGGATCTCCATCTCTAACCTCTATGCCACCAATCCTCTGCTTTAGCATTTATATAGTTCACCTATATATATTTTTATTGCTAATTTGAATACATGTACTTCATTAAATCTTTACTTCCTGACCAGGCATTCTGATTTCCTATCTGTATTTTTAAGTTTGCAGAAACTAAAAATAAAATACAAATGTATTTTGCAACAAAAGTTGCCATTGCAACAGATCTGGGGGGGCGACAGTTATTCCAACAGCTTCAGACTCCAGGAGAGGTTTGCAGTCAGCCTTTTTCAAGGTTGCTTGGGGTGTCCCGATTAGATTAGTTGCTTTATTTATTTTTCAGGGCAGGCTACAGTGTACTCTGACAGTTAGCCTTCAGTCCAGGTGTCGTCTGGGTCCAAATCGTCCGAATTATGTGAGCTTCAATTCAATCCGAGCTACAGGTCCCCGTCACCCGCCTGATGAAGCCCGCTCGGCTGTAAACGAGTCCCAAAACGCACCGCAGGTCTGCGGTCGTCCACCACTGTTCCCATTGTGCGATTCAGTTCGAACAACAGCTGGTTCATTGAGGTCACAGCTCGGATCAAAAAGTCGTTCTGACGAGGAAGTTTCGCCAGCGCGTTGATCGCCGCGGAAGTCTTCCTAAGTTTCCAGTAGCAGAAACCCCTGCATAAGCCAAAGAGCAGCACACTTGCTACCATAAATCCAATTATCCACAGATCTTCCACATCCTCGACTGAAAGAACGGTCAGACACATCATCTTCCACTCCCCACATGAGTCCATAATGTAGCCAACCACATGCGTCTCGAGGGGGCACGCCGGTTCTCCTGGTCCGGAGCGCTGTGTGCACTCAGATGGAGCCGGCTGAGCCCATCTGCAGACTGTGCTTATCTGAACAATTGCTCACAGACATCTCCCTGCTCCACCACCAAAATGCAACATGTCCTTTGTCTTATCTTGTGCTGAGCTGGTAGAGTTTTTTGACTTTATGATAGAATGTCCTAAGACAAAATGTGATAGATTCTTTTTTGAATACCACTGCTATCCCATTGTAACCTTCCTTTTTTTCCATATCTGATTGTTTGGCGGCGCGGATTAATTTCTGCTGCGGCTTTCCGTGCGCATGTCCCCTCTTAAAGATGGTGCGTGCGCCAATTGCAATGTTTTGTACCCCGGTACAAATATGCCAATAAAGATATATTCTATTCTATTCTATTCTATTCTATTATTGTAGTTCTAGCTAAAATGGATTCTAAATCCCTGACTAGTTAGCTAAACCAAATCAAAAAAGCAATATTGGACACAGAACCGATGTGTGACTAAACAATTACATTATGATTTCTAAATAGTCCTTTATTGACTAGCTATATTTTACTCAATGGTGTTTTTACTTTCTGGATTGGTTACAAGCGTCCCTTGTGTTTAAATTACCCTGGATGCAAAACAGCAGAAGATACGCTACCTATGATATTTGAGTCAACCAACTGTGTCAGTGTATTCTTCCAACAACATTGTTTCTAGTACAACCTCTTTATCCTTATCAAGACATGTTTTTTTTTTAATACATATGAGTGGAAATTAAAAGTATCCTTCCTTACCAGAGCACTGTTACACTCCAGTTGACATTATTTTTAAATGGCTCCTTTGACTGAGCTTTAGTTTGGCTGCACACATTTGTGATTGGAGCTTTCACTGTAGCTCGAGTTTCTCAGCTGGTCAAAGCCAGAACTATTTATGACAATAATTCCTAAATCCTTTAATTGAGAAAACACTTTTTACCCCTATTTCTCAGTATTGGAGCACAATTTTGACAGCTCCTTGTCAAATATTGACTGATCAGCTGACTGCCTTTGCCCTTTAAAATTACTGAGACTGATACAAGGTAAAAATCGGTAATATTTCTTACCAATGTTATGGCAAATTATTTAATTGTACGAAAAGAGATTTTACACAACAAGTGTGACATTTATTTGCACCTTTTGACATGTCCATGCTTAAGTGTTAAATTGTTCACTTAAAACCACTCGTTTAAATGTTGTTTTAGGACTTATGAGAGTCTGCGATGAAGTTAGACTCAGCAGTCTGATCCTCAGATAAACAACATTATTAACTTACTTTTTATAAATGAAAGTTTCCGTCCAATGCCCTGACATGACTTCTGTTGTGAATTGGTGCTATATAAATAAACTGAAATGAAATTAATTGACAGAACTCATTAGCGTGGTCAATATTATTGTACTGAAGGAACTTTTTTGCAGTTTACTCTAAAATTAGCTTTGTGTCTTAAGATAAATTATCATGCTATATATTTTTTTTTTCAGCTATAAAATCACTATTTAGTACTTTGTATTAGCACACTTAGGCTTTTTGAGCTGCTGTCTACTTCACCATTATGTTGTGACAAAATTAATGAAAACAAAAATAACACTTGTGTCATGATGCATCGCAAAATTAGGAGGTTTTCACACCAGTAATAAAGACTTGAGTTAATACCAGCTGTAGGCAGATGTAAATGTTTGAGAATAAACTGGCAATCAAAGTTTTTCTCATCATATCAGTATGTTGCTTTGAGCTCAGTATGATGTATGTTTGAGCTCTTAGGCTGAGAACTGTTTGCTCATAAATTCCAAATTTCACTGCGTTGTACCAATCTGAAAGGTGGTAACGCTGTTAAAAATAAAAAAATAAAAAGGAAAAATCAGAGC
>JBBPBX010042852.1:0-13141 GCA_038048925.1 Garcialebias charrua | reverse complement strand
TGACGCACGCTGTTGGTGAACTATATAATATTTTTAACCAATTAATGAAGTAATTCCCAAATCCAAATTTATTTAAGGTAGCAAATAAGAAATTCCAATTTACTCTATCAAATGCTTTTTCAGCATCTAATGAAAAAATAGCTGTTTCAATATTTTTAAAATATGAATACTCTATTATATTATATAATCTGCGTGTATTTGAGTTTGAGTGTCTTCCTTTTATGAATCCGGTTTGGTCTGGATGTATAATAACAGGAGTTATCTTCTCTAGTCTTTTAGATAAGACTTTACAAATTATTTTAACCAATTAATGAAGTAATTCCCAAATCCAAATTTATTTAATGTAGCAAATAAGAAATTCCAGTTTACTCTATCAAATGCTTTTTCAGCATCTAATGAAAAAATAGCCGTTTCAATATTTTTAAAATATGAATACTCTATTATATTATATAATCTGCGTGTATTTGAGTTTGAGTGTCTTCCTTTTATGAATCCGGTTTGGTCTGGATGTATAATAACAGGAGTTATCTTCTCTAGTCTTTTAGATAAGACTTTACAAATTATTTTAACATCAACATTAATAAGAGAGATTGGACGATAACTGGTAATACTGGGTCTTTGCCTGGTTTTAATAGGAGACTAATGTTGGCTGAATTCATATGTGTTGGTAACCTGCCATTTTCCTCTGATTCAAGTAGCATTCTGTAAAATATTGGTTCCAGTATGTCCCAGAATATTTTATAGAATTCCACTGGATATCCATCAGGACCTGGAGATTTCTTATTAGGCATGCTTTTAATTGCTTCATGGAGCTCGTCTAATGTTAATGGTGAGTCTAGTTTTGATGATTGACTAATATTTAGTTTTGGAAGTGTTATTCTCTCTAAGAATTTATTAATATCCTCATTAGATGGATTTATTTGTGGAGTGTATAGAGTTTTATAGAAATCTTTAAAAACACTATTTACTTTTCCCTCATCATGAATTATATTTCCATTTTTATCTTTAATACCATATATAGATGTTTTTTCTTTGTTTAATTTGAGTTGATTAGCTAAAAAGTTTCCTGATTTATTACCGTATTCAAAATTGTCTAATCTAAGTCTTTGTATCAAGAATTTATTTTTCTTGTCAATAAATTCATTTAGTTCTAATTTTAACTTGCGTAGCTTTTGCAGTGTTTCTTCTCCTTGTAAACCTTCTAATAATTTGATTGCTTTCTCTAATTCCTCAATAGGTTTACTTTCTTTTTTCTTTTTATTTGATGAATAGGATATTATTTTGCCTCTCAAAACTGTCGGTCTCAGACATTGAGGACTTGGGATTTTATTTCAAGACCAGTCAAGACCACAGCTGTGGAAATATCACTAAATTACCAGAATATTGTCCAGTTTATTTGTTAACATCTTTGTTTTTATTGGATGCAAAAATGTACTGGTTCAAATCCAAGTGATAATGTCACTCATTGCTAAATACTTTTTTTTACCGCTGTCATGCCCACCCCTTTCACTGGCACGCATCACTCCCCGCGTTGCCAGATTGGGAGGTTTACTGCCAATTGAACAGTTTTCATTCTGATTTAGCTGGGAACTCTGGGAAGATTTTTGTTGGATTTTTGCATTTTGCCACATATTGTTAAATTACCTTGGCTTGTACTGATGTGTGTTCATGTTCAAGCAGTAAATGTATTGTAACAAAATATTGATTGGGCGGATTTTTGTGTGATGTAGTGGTTTTTGGGCTGGAAAACCTCAACTCTATCTGGCAACACTGGTCACTCCAATTTAATGAGAAGTGATTGTCTGGGCGTGGGAGAAGATGTCTGCCATATCATCAGTTATAAAATTTGGTTATTTAAATCACAAAGAATATACGTGTAACTAATATCCATTTATGAAAACTTTTTAGGTGTATATCTACTACTTTATTGAAACCACTGTGCAGCTACATGGTTATCCTTGGTTTTGAGTTTGGTCTTATGAAAATTGTTTTGCCACTTCAGTTTTTTTAAGACTTGGCATGTGATGAAACTGCTTCAAATTTAACAGTTATGTAATTTTATTGTTGAATCACTTGAAGTTAGGCCACTGAATGTCTGATTTCTTTGTTATGTAGCTTTGAAAAGCTGATATATTCATACAAATGCAAACTTAAAGTTGCAGTATGTAACTTTTATTTAAAAAAAATAACATTTTATATTTAATTTATTTTATTTGAGGTCTTGACTTGGTCTCAAACCCGAAAAGTCTTGGTCTTGTCTTGGTCTCGGTACACTCTGGTCTTGGTTTTGACTTTGTCTCGGGTTAGGTGGTCTTGACTACAACACTAATTAGATGTGATGCATTTAAAATATTCCTGAAAGATCTGACATTTTAATCACAAATAGGAAGTAGAGTTAAAAAAAAATGTTCTATGTGTTTTAAATTAATGCAATCAAAATAGTAATAACATAAGAATACATATTATAAAATTCAGTTATGAACCACAACACTGTCACCACAATGACTTTGATAGTACCCAAAAAAAATTTAGTACAAATTTTGGCACCAATTACGGGTCCTTTCAAACTTCCTGGATTCACAGGTTGAAGCTTCACGACTTTTAAAAAGTATTTTTTGTGCTGCGAAGCTTCACTTTGAAGTAAGAGGACGAGGAGGCTGTTAGAGCTCTGGAGTTTAATGACTGTTAGTTCGGAGTAAAGGCATCTAAAAATAAAAGAACAACCGCTTCTCCCCCAACCAGCGCTCATTACACCAAGGGAGAAGTGTACTGTTCACAGACAGGGCAGACATGAAATAATACTACAGATTAACTTAACACACTTTACAGTCTGTGTGCCCATCAGCTCAAGAGTTAAACAAAATGCAACAAGTGAGAGGGTGCTGACACTATATAAAGTGGCTAATTAGGTTACTGAGGTTACAATGAATCTCAGAGCATAAAAGTTTAAACAAGCAAGTGGTAGGGACTATTTTTCTCCAAGGAAACCTTTAGAGGCTGCTACTATAATGAAGGTTTTTTTTTTCACACAATGGGATATAAATAAATAAAAACCTTTAACACTAAAGAGTCTTTCAAATAAAGAGCTGCAGTGTGGATAACGTGCTTAAAACACCTCAGCTTGAAAGTGCCGCAGCAGCTTTTGGTCTGTGTCTGAGAAATAAATCTGTACAGGCTTGGAATTCAGTTTAACTTTAGAGACAGAAAGGGTTTAATGAGATCAGAAAAAAATGAAGTTTGAGCATTGTTCATCTTAGATATAGTTCAGGAAACAATGTGCTTAAAAAGAATCATTTCATTAAAGTCAGAAAACGACTGTGGTCATTGTTTTGTAAAGAAAAACAGTTTCTCTTGTTTAATTGCTCTTGCTGTGATGAAAGATGCTTTTGTTACTCCTGGGAGCAGAGCTGCGCATGTGAAGGCTGGAAGATTAGTTTAGCTAAACCTGTTCAAAACAATGACACATTTTGTACATGTAGGCAGGCTAAATTATCACCTGAACTTGTTTTAGTGAAAGGCTGGCAGTCCCATAATTGCCTGCATGTGTGTGTAGGTGTGTTTGTGTGTGTGAGTGTGTATGCAGGTTTGTTTGTCTGTTAGCCAAGTATATTATAAACTCTTGGACAGACTAAAATAAAAATTTAAAAAAACGAATCACTGGACCGACATCTACAACTCATAAACATTTGAAGTCAATGCCACTCAAAATGGTTGCCACAACCAATCAAGCTCATGAAACACAAAAGTAGCTTGAACTCAGGCAGTTTTACAAATATTGGGTTAAACTTTGGTGTGGTAATACTTTGTAATTGAAAGTCACCCCCATCACGTACTTCAGGCACAAACAGATCATGAATGATCTTTGTTTCCAACCTTAGCATGCAAGTCAGTGGTTGAAGTGAATTCCTTAAAAAAAATGCTTGTTTTAATAATTTCACCTAATGTAAAAAATTACCCATTACATGTGACCTAGACAACCACATAATTATGGATGCTGGTAACTAAACTGTTCAGGTAACAAAACACTACTCATATACTTTAGAAATAATTTAACTGATTTAAAGTTGTTACACCTGCAGCAGAAATCCCTGACAGCATCATCAGGTAAAATATCAAAGAGTCTGAATTTCTTTATTTGTCGTTTGCATCCCTTGTGGTACATGTAGTGGAACGAAACTGGGTACACAGGGTCCCAATAGCAAAAATGTAAAGTGTAAAAAGAAACAGTAAATAAGGATCTGAGATATAAACTAAGATATCAACTGCTAAACGAACGCCTAAGGGTACGCTAAAAGATCTAAGATATATGCCAGTCACTAATTCATTCAACCTTTATTTAGACAGGTTAATCCCATTGAGCCTCGAGGACTCATTTACAAGAGAGACCTGGTTTCAACAAAGAATGATGACAACAATGGACAGTTATGAAAGAGGCATACAATGTTTTTTTTTTTCAAACAAATTAAATAAGATGGCAAAAACATAGCAAAAACAGTTAGATTATAAGGCAAATGTAGAAAACTAAAAACAGGAACATGTCTGCATTGGTTCTTGCCAGGAGTTCAACAGATGTTTAAAGTCACAGAGAAGTCAAGGTCGAGGGCTTCAGATCTTTTTGTAAGATATTCCAGGAAACAGGAACAGAGTAGGAGAAGTCCCTTTTGCCAAGTTCAGTTCTCAATGAGGGAACACTGCAGGTAATAATAGTGCAAAACAATACACTGAACAACAGCAGCATGAGTCATATAGGTTTTGTTTGGCTATAATTTACACACTTAATGCGAGCACTAAAATAAACTCAACTAACATAAACTAGGATTTATTCAAGGCACGCAACCAAAATACAGAAACAAGGTGCCAAACATGAAAAAAAAAAATCTACAGCAGCTTGGTCCTACTGGCAGAGTGGTTCTGATGGCAGTGAGGTTACTCTTAGCAACATGGTCCCGTTGGCACCATGGTCTTGTTAGCGGCATTAGCAGGTCCCTTCGGTAGCCCGGTGGTAACAATGGCCGCAGCTGCCCTCCCAAACAGTCCCCCACAACCAGGTCCGGCAGATGGAGAACATCCAGGTTTCCCTGCAGAACTGAATGGGTATGTCCATAGAGTTCAGTCCGTGCAGGCAGATGGAGGATCATGGAGACAGCCGCCATGACAGGCCTGAGCCGAGTCTGGAAGGACTGAACCACGAGGGCAGGATGGCAAGGCAGAGACACAGAAAACTCCACGTGTGTCGCGGTCATACCCGTACTGTGGATGTGCATTGTAGGCACAAAGAAAATGTTAAAACAAACAAAAAATAGGAACAAAAAAATTGAGTTCTCTGGGAGCCTGTGTAGCTGCAACTCGGCTGAGCACAGCCATCTTGGAACATATGATACCATAAATATCTAAATCGTATGAAGGAGATGAACAAACAAATAATTTCAGCAAACTCAAAGGGGCATGCTCCCATCTTTTAACAACTCAAATCTAAAAAAAAAATAAAAATGTTCAGGTTCATGTGAATTGTGTGTCACTTTTGCATAAACGCTTCTTTACATTTATGTCTGTGCTAACTTACACTGAAGACCGTAGTAACAATATTTTTTGTTATGCGTGTATGTTAGATGTGACCTGGCAAATAAACTTTTTTTTTTCATTTATAGATGGCCTCCCTTCACACCTTATAGCCATCCTCTAACTCCAATATGCATTTTTTATTTTTATTTTTTATAGAGAGAAAGAAAGAAAAGAGAAAGTAAGACAACAAAACAACAATTATCCACAAAAAGAGCACAAGCCAAACACACCAAACCTCCGTCCACAATCCTGCAAAGCATGACAGAACACAGCAACGAAACATACAAGTTGCTGGTGAAGATTCTCAGTCGTCCAGGACATGATGAAATCAAAAAAGGCGTTCAATACAGGATCAACTGGACTTTATTTGTTGCAGAAAACGTTTCGACTTCTGTCCAGAAGTCTTTTTCAATTCTGGTCAGAATTTCAGAATTGAAAACGACTTCTGGACAGAAGTCGAAACGTTTTCTGCAACAAATAAAGTCCAGTTGATCCTGTATTGAACGCCTTTTTTGAAACATACAAGCATAAAGACTAATAATATTCATGACCTTGCAGTAGATTTCTATAAATACACATACCCATACCTACAAATATATATACAGTATACATACATATACATTTATATTCATTTATATACCCATCTACATATCTGCATATATCTACATATACATCCCTGCATCCAATTGTGTGTGGTTGTGAGCATGCATAAGTGAATAAGGTTCCTCCAATAGAACATTTAGTAGCGACTGTGAAGCATCAGAGATCCGTCCCCCCAAAGCCCGAGACAGACGAAGGGGCGATCAAAGCCCAAGACCCCAGGAAGGACCCCGAGCCCAGAGTCCCCAGGACCACCCGAACAGGACGAGCCACTCGTCCACTCCCCAGATCCGACCAAGGGGAAGAACCGGACGAACCCCACCAGCGACCACACACAATGACCCCCCGGGGTCAACCGCGACAAATACACAGGCCCCCGCCGGAGCCCGCTGCACCGACGTAGCCCCAGGGCCGGTCACCGAGGCTCGGGCACCGGGGACGCCCATCCCTCAGGCCCAGACCCGACAGGACCAGAGGACCCGAGCCCCACCAGGCAGCCACCAGGCCGAGCCGACAAACGCCCAAGCGCCCAGCCCCAGATAGTGAGGGCCCCAAGCACGCCCGCAGGCAGAGGAACACCCACCAGGGGGCCACGTGGCAGGAGCGCGACACTAGGTAGCCTCAGAACACTGGTTCTTAACCTGGGTTCGATCGAACCCCAGGGGTTCGATGAGCGGGTCTCAGGGGTTCGGTGGAGTCTCTGCCCCGGATGTAAAGACACACTTGTGTAAACACCGTTGTGACCGGTGTTGCCAAATAGAGTCCCACCCGCCCAAAGCACTCTCTATCCGCAAAAGTCAGAAGGAAAATCGCGGTGAACCGCCCAATCTGGCAACACACGATTCAGTGCAGTGATGCGGAAATATAACGCGCGCATGAAGTCAATGGCTGTACGTCGTGTGTTTACAAACTACGGTAAATATGTCGGGCAAAAAAAGAAAGTGGTTGGACATGGATTCACTTGTGTCACGGAACGGGATGGGAGTCAGCGTCCTATCTGCATGATATGCAACACGAAGTTGAGCAACTAGTCTGGCGCCGGCAAAACTGAAGGAACACTTCATGAAGATGCACAGACGGAGAATACAAGAACACAACGCCTGCTGAATTCAAGGTGAACGAGCCAGATATGATGTTGTTTCTATGCTAATTTTAGCTTTTTAAGCTAATTCCACATTTAATGCTCTTATTAAAAAAAATGTCATCCTAATTCAGCAAAAATGTGCTCTCTCAACTTCATTCTGGTGATGCTTCTTTCTGCTATTTTAGCTACTTTTCAGCTGAATCTTTTTTCTAATTTTAGATTTTCTTCAGATAATTTCCACATTTTTGTGCTCATTTCTGCTTCTTTCAGCCTAATTGGGCAAATATATTCTTTTTGCTTTCTTCTGCTAATTTAAGCTTATTCTACCTTTTCAGCAACATGTTTTAGTACTCTTTTTCTGGTTTAAGGTCAATTAAAAATTTTGTGGTAATTTCTGACACTTTCAACCTAATAATTACCTTTTTTTGTTAATTTCAAGGTGAAACGAGCCAGATATGATGAAAGGGCCACTCTGCCTGCTCTTGGATTTGTACCTGTTAGCAAACTGATCCTCGCAGCATCGTACGAAGTTGCTTATTTGATCGCAAAGCAGGGTAAGCCACACTCCATTGGTGAATCTCTCATAAAACCAGCTGCATTAAAGATGGCAAATCTGCTACTCGGAACAGCAGCTGAAGATAAATTATCCCAAATTCCTCTTTGATGATTAAAAATTGTACAAAAATATTTTTGGGGGATGAAACTCTTATTGGGCCAGAATAAAGTTGTTGTGAGTTCATGCACTGTGTTGCTTTTGTTCTTTGAGCAAGGTGATTCACTCTATCGAATGCTTTTTCAGCATCTAAAGAAAAAATAGCTGTTTCAATATTTTTAAAATACGAATACTCTATTACATTATATAATCTGCGAGTGTTTGTGTTCGAGTGTCTTCCTTTTATGAATCCGGTTTGGTCTGGATGTATAATAACAGGAGTTATCTTCTCTAGTCTTTTTGATAAGACTTTACAAATTATTTTAACATCAACATTAATAAGAGAGATTGGACGATAACTGGTAGGTAATACTGGGTCTTTGCCTGATTTTAATAAGAGACTAATGTTGGCTGAATTCATATGTGTTGGTAGCCTGCCATTTCCTTCTGACTCAAGTAGCATTCTATAGAATATCGGTTCCAGTATACAGGAAACCCTCGAGGTACGACACCTGCGACCTACGGCAACTCAGACTTACGATTTTATCATATTTAATAAAAATATGATTAAAAAATAAAATAAAATTATTTTTTTTTTTTTTTGTGTGTGTTTAAATGTTATTAATTTCATGTGTATAGCACTTTGTTGCAGCTGTGGTTGTTTTAAATGGCTTTATAAATAAAGTATAATTATTAATTTTACGTTTTTATTACAATTTTATCGTATTTACGCAACTTCCGGTCGTTTCCGGTCGCCATATTACAACAGTACTGCGGTCAATGGAGCTCCAGAAGCTACTGTCAGCTGGCTCTGGAGGACCGTGTGCCCGATCAGGGTTGCCTCATACGGATAAATTAGCTGGAAACACTCTGTCAACTCTGTGGACGTCTCAGGCCCGGAGGAGCAGCCGCCGATCGCCCCGCGTTGTTGCCACAACGCCGCCCGACATGCTAACGACAGCAGCTAACACAGGCGAAGACACCGAGCCGACATGCCGCGGAGGGGCCATCTGCGGCCGGGAGCTCGCCGCAAATGTCCGCCTGGCAGTCGGGGGACACCGAGCTAACGCGGAGATACAAAGCCGACAGCCTTTTTGAATGAACTGACATGCTAACCATTGCTGCTAATGGCGGGGCCTAACCGTAGCTAACGCCGAGCTTGTTTTGGATGGAGGATTATCGCGGAGAAACGGCTTTCAGTAAGTTTTTTTTTTTTTTCTGGCTCCAAATGTATGAAGTTAAGAAGCTAACAGTCCTTCTTTTAAACAGTTTTGACCACGTGTGTGCGTGTGGAGCGTAAGGAAGCTGGGGGAGCTCGGATGGGTGCGAGCTGATGCTAAAAGACGAAGGCAGGCTTTGACCAGCTCAAAGTAAGACATTATATTTTTTATTGACCGAGTGTTTCATTTACTGTACAGTTCTGTGCATGTTTATGGCCTAGTATGTCTGCTAGTATGTCTGCTTGTTCAGTCTCATGCCATTAAATATGTGTGCGGCGCTCCGTTAGCGGTATAGCCGCGACCTATGTCAGAAACGCGGACCTACGACAGGCAGGTGTTTTTGGTCCGCGAGGTACGACAACATCGACCTAAGTCACACCCGTAGGTCCCAATCCCTGACGTACCTCGAGGGCTACCTGTATCCCAGAATTCTTTATAGAATTCCACTGGATAGCCATCAGGACCTGGAGATTTTTTATTAGGCATGCTTTTAATTGCTTCATGGAGCTCATCTGATGTTAATGGTGAGTCTAGTTTTGATGACTGACTAATATCTAGTTTTGGAAGTGTTACTTTCTCCAAGAATTCATTAATATCCTCATTAGATGGATTTATTTGTGGAGTGTATAGAGTTTTATAGAAATCTTTAAAAACATTGTTTATTTTTCCCTCATCATGAATTATATTTCCATTTTTATCTTTAATACCATATATAGATGTTTTTTCTTTGTTTAATTTGAGTTGATTAGCTAAAAAGTTCCCTGATTTATTACCGTATTCAAAATTATCTAATCTAAGTCTTTGTATCAAGAATTTATTTTTCTTATCAATATATTCATTTAGTTCTAATTTTAATTTGCGTAGCTTTTGCTGTGTTTCCTCACCTTGTACCTTCTAACAATTTAATGGATTTCTCTAATTCATCAATACGTTTATTTTCTTTTTATTTGTTGAATAGGATATTATTTTACCTCTCATGACTGTTTTCCCCCCCTCCCTGGGCTGCCACCTTACCGTGGTGGAGGGGTATGAGTGTCCCAATGATCCTAGGAGCTATGCTGTCAGGGGCTTCATGCCCCTAGTAGGGTCACCCAAGGCAGACAGGTCCTAGGTGAGGGACCAGACGAAGCGCAGCCCACAAGACCCCTTATGATGAGAAAAATAAATGGAAACAATGTTCCCTCGCCCGGACGCGGGTCACCGGGGCCCCACTCTGGAGCCAGGCCCGGAGGAGGGGCACGTTGGCGAGCGCCTGGTGGCCGGGCTTTTACCCATGGAGCTCGGCCGGGCACAGCCCGAAGAGGAGACGTGGGTCCCCCTTCCCATGGGCTCACCACCTGTGAGAGGGGCCAAAGGGGTCGGGTGCATTGTGGAATGGGTGGTGGCCGAGGGCGGTTCGTCCCCAGAAAAGCTGGACAGACTGGACAGTCTAGGGCAACGTCCACAAGCAGAGACAGGAAGCAGAAGTTAGCCTAACTTCTCAGCTGCTTCTGACACAATCCAGGCCTCTTCACCCCAGTGGAAAAAGAAGAGCCGACTGTTGTTTACCACAGACTGCAGTCAAAAAGCCCAGACTGACTGGTCATGTTTGTTCAACAATGCACAAAACACTTTTTCCCATGTGTGTAATAAAGAACAATTATTGTTTTCAGACAATAAAAGCTCAAAAGGTGAAAAGTGTCCTGCTTCACGAATCAGCACGAGAACACCACCTTTTCACGAAACCAAAGTCTATAAAGGGGTCACACAGTCGTTCAGCACGGTCTGTCGACTCCCCTCTAATAAGACCGAGAAAAAAACTGGGCATTAGGAGTCCACATTATGTGGAACGTCTCTGTCAAATAATCTCAGCTCCGCCATTAACATGATGTCCACTAGAGGGCAACACAGGCCCTCAAGTGGAATCAAGCTCCCTGTCACACAGCGAGCACGTTGTGACGCTCACTCCCCCTCCCCTCCTGAGTCAACTTCATATGCCTTCCAGGCTCGCTGCTCGCGCGAGAGCGTGGGCAGCTTGCGAACCCTCGCGATGGGTGATGGAAGTTGTAGTTCAGGGATACAAATTGCAGTTCTGCAAACGTCCACAACCCTTTTCTGAGGTGGTTACGTCATTGATATGCGCTGCTTGCGCCCAGACGCTGAGAGAAGAAATCAGCTCGCTTTTAACCAAGGGTGCAGTGAAAGTTGTTCCCCCTCAGGACGTGAACAGGGGACTGTACAGCAAGTACTTCGTTGTTCTGAAGAGAGTGGGCGCTCTCAGACCTATTTTGGATCTAAGACGTTTGAACAGGCGACTCAGATCTTACAAATTCAAAATGTTGACGCTGAGACAAGTGATCCAGTCCGTGCGCCCGGGAAACTGGTTCTGCAGTGTGGATCTGAAAGATGCTTATCTGCACGTCAGCATCCAGCCGAGCCACCGGAAGTTCCTACGCTTCGCCTTCGAGGACGCCGCATACGAGTTCCAAGCTTTGCCTTTCGGCCTTAGCACAGCCCCCCGCGTATTTACAAAATGCCTGGAGGCGGCGCTGTCACCCATGAGGGCTCAGGGCGTCCGAGCGCTGGATTACATCGACGACGTTCTGATTCTGGGGAGCTCCAGAGAACAGGTGAAATTACACACAGAGCGTATGATCTTACACCTAAAATCTCTAAGTTTTGTGATAAATTCAGCAAAAAGTCACTTATCCCAGTCATAGCAAATTATTTTCCTTGGTCTGGAGTTGAACTCTGTTCTGTACAGAGCAAGGTTGTCAGAGAAAAGAGTCTCAGACCTGCAGCACTACTTGGCTCTGTTCAGACTGGGCAGTACTGTGACTTTAAAATGTTGCCAGCGTCTTCTGGGCCTCATGGCAACAGGGCTTGTCGCTTTTCACCTCGGTTTGCTAAAAATGCGGGCTTTCAAGATTTGGGTAAGCAGGCAGCAGTGAGGCCCCGCCATCCCGGTACAAATGATGTCAGTGGATTCAGCCTGCATGGAGGCTCTGCAGCCATGGAGGGACACCTCCATGATGAGCAAAGGCGTCAGCTGGGCAGGGTGCTGTCCCGAGTATTGGTGAACACATCTCTTGAGTCAGACACGTTCGCCCATGAGTGGCCAGCGTCAAAGCTCTATTATGCCTTCCCCCCTGTGACACTTATTCAGCCAATGCTGGAGCGTGTGCGTGGGGGGGGGAGGCTCTCTCTGATCCTGGTGGCACCTAGGTGGCCAAAGAAGGCCTGGTTTACAGAGCTGATCTCTCTGTTAGCAGGAGCACCGTAGCAGCTGCCTGCTCACAGAGACCTTCTATCGCAGGTCCACAGGCAAATCTGGCACCCACGACCAAGCCTGTGGCAGTTGTGGGCCTGGCCGCTGAGAGGAACAAACTGATCAACTTTGGTTTACCCAACAATGTGGTAAATACAATTAAGAACGCACGTGCTGTGTCCACTCAGACACTTTATGCACGGAAATGGCGTGTTTTTGAGACCTGGTGTGCGGAGAGGAATATTGTACCATATTCCTGTACCGTAGTGGAGGGGTTTGAGTGTCCCAATGATCCTAGGAGCTATGCTGTCAGGGGCTTCATGCCCCTAGTAGGGTCACCCAAGGCAGACAGGTCCTAGGTGAGGGACCAGACAAAGTGCAGCCCAAAGACCCCTTATGATGAGTCAAATCACTGGAAACAATGTTCCCTCGCCCGGACGCGGGTCACCGGGGCCCCACTCTGGAGCCAGGCCCGGAGGAGGGGCACGTTGGCGAGCGCCTGGTGGCCGGGCTTTTACCCATGGAGCTCGGCCGGGCACAGCCCGAAGAGGAGACGTGGGTCCCCCTTCCCATGGGCTCACCACCTGTGAGAGGGGCCAAAGGGGTCGGGTGCATTGTGGAATGGGTGGTGGCCGAGGGCGGGGACCCTGGCGGTCTGATCCTCGGCTACAGAAGCTGGCCATTGGGACATGGAATGTCACCTCTCTGGTGGGGAAGGAGCCTGAGCTAGTGTGTGAGGTTGAGAGGTTCCGGCTAGAAATAGTCGGACTCACCTC
>JBBPBX010042851.1:3640-28210 GCA_038048925.1 Garcialebias charrua | reverse complement strand
AGACGCACAGAAAACCCTCTGGCGTCAACGTTGTACGATAAATGGGAAGGCGGCCATTTTGGAATGTGGACCAAATTGAGTGCACGCACTGGGTGCCGAACGGGTACGGGAAAGGCACGAGAGTGTTTCGGGGTGGACCAGCTCGACTTCCCGCGGTCGCCGCGAGAAGGGCGGAGCGGCGCTAAGGCATTCACACGTGCATTTTCGTAGGAAATGCGGTTTTTCTAGTTATTTATAGATGTTACTATCTTCATTCCGTACGTTTTTTGGCATGTAACTACTCGCACAGTTTTGGTGCGATTTCAACAATTCATATATCAAAATGTTCAGCTCATTTAGGACAATCCGGCTATGACTTTTGGTAATGCTGCAACTTTAGCTTTTTGAGATATTCAGCCTTTTCGGCCATCTTTTTCCCATTGAAAATGAATGGAGCTAAAATGAAATGGCCGTTTGGGGGCTTTATCATATCCTAAATCTCACCAAATTTGGCAGACTCATCACTCAGACATGGGGGAGTAAAAAATGATCAAAACCTCATGTTTTCATATATGATGAAGGGGCGTGGCCTGGCCTCAAAGTTAGGTATCTCGCCATGAAAAACGAAACACTAATAGCACCTACACGAAAACTGTCTAATACATCAAACCTTCAGTGATTGACCCACAACCAGTCCCCTGCAATACTGAATGGTCAAATCATGACATTAATTAAGCCACGCCCCCTCACAACAGGAAGTGTACAGTTGTACATTGAACGTCCCGATCGGACACCTGTTACCTAATCAGCGTGACGGTCTGTCCAGTGACCAAAGACATGTTGCTGTAACAAGCTTTCCAACACTGACCGTTTTGGGTGGAGCATGTGGGCGTGGCAATATGGCGAATCAGACGTAACGCCATCACAAACGAAACACTAATAGCACCTACACGAAAACTGTCTAATACATCAAACCTTCAGTGATATACCCACATCCGGTCCCCTGCAATACTGACTGGTCAAATCATGACATTAATTAAGCCACGCCCCCTCACAACAGGAAGTGTACAGTTGTACATTGAACGTCCGGATTGGACACCTGTTACCTAATCAGCGTGACGGTCTGTCCAGTGACCAAAGACATAGTGTTGTAACAAGCTTTCCAACAATGACTGTTTTGGGTGGAGCATGTGGGCGTGGCGATGTGGCGAATCAGACGTAACGCCGTCACAATACGTTTGGCCTTTTGGGAGCTTTATCATATCCCAAAACTCACCAAATTTGGCAGACTCGTCAGGACTGGTGAAAAATTACATATTTTGGGGGCGTGGCCAAAATTGCAACAGAAAGGGCTCAAGAGCGCCACCTAGAATATTTCAAATTACCCTCCGCATTGGCCTTAGTTTCACGTAGGATCATGAAATTTGGTACACCTCCCCGATTCACCAAGGCGCACAGAAAACCCTCTGGCACCAACGTTGTACGATAAATGGGAAGGCGGCCATTTTGGAATGTGGACCAAATTGAGTGCACGCACTGGGTGCCGAACGGGTACGGGAAAGGCACGAGAGTGTTTCGGGGTGGACCAGCTCGACTTCCCGCGGTCGCCGCGAGAAGGGCGGAGCGGCGCTAAGGCATTCACACGTGCATTTTCGTAGGAAATGCGGTTTTTCTAGTTTAATATTTAATTACCATCTTAGCTAAATCTACATTAACAACAGGAACGTGGGGTTACTGAACCAACAATCTTAAAACTGTCATCTGAACAATCCTAGCTTCACCCTATGGTGAGGTTTTTCAGCTTTCTTCATGGACCTGACACAGAGCCCTGACAACGACTTCACAGCTGTCTCCTGATTTTTGCATGAAACTGAGAAGAGCAGCATGTTTGTAGAATGATCACAAAATATGAGCCGTTTTGTTTAAGTGTGGAAAATCTGTTTCTATAACGTGAGTATACAAAAAAAAGATCGCGGCTAACGTTAGCCGCTAACAGGTAGCAACAACACAACGCGATCAAACTAACGTTACTTACCCTCGTAGTTGTGCAGAAAACTTGAGACATGCAATTTAAATCCCTTGTTACGTTTGCTTGTCGGAGCAGGGGACCAGGAATCAACGATAAGATGAACATTGTCTTGGGCAGCTCTTGTAAACATTCAGACAGCACTATTTTCACAGAGACCGGGGCTAGACCGGAAGCTGGAAATTACCTTTCCGGTCAATGCGCAAGTGATTTACGGCACTTGTGAACAGAGCCTATTTACAGTAGTAAATAAATAGAAATAATAATAATATATAAATAAAAATGCCCGTGACAAGAGTTCACAGCAGGTCTTTCAGCGGAAGGAGGAAACTGTCTCCTCCTGTCTAAAACTCCGCAAGCCCTCTGCTGTCTGACAAGCGCATTACGTCACTCTCGTGGTTTGAGTTTGAGATTGAATATTGTCACATTTTAAGCGCAGGGAGGCAGGCTGAAAATGAAAATGCAGTTTGCTCTGTAGTTCAATGAGATATAACAGTGCTGAATAAGAAAATGAAAATGATTTAATCTTAATTTTATTTCTGACTCAAAAAAGGCAGCTTGACTTTGAAATTAAAAAGCATTTCTGCTATTTCATTTTAATTTTCAAAATTGACATTTCAAAATGAATTTTGGCCACTTTTTACTAAGACATATATTGAAAATTAAATGTTAAATGTTATTTTACTTATCATTTTAATTAAGTTACAAATTGAGCAGTCTCGAAGAAGAAAATGAAAATGCAGTTTGGTTTATTCATTTTAAATTTTATTTATGACTCAAAAAATGGCAGCTTGACTTTGAAATGAAAAAGCATTCCTGCTAAACCATTTTAGTTTTAATTTCGTCTCAATTACTCTGGGTTTGCTTTTGAGATTGAATATTGTCACACTTTGAGCGCAGGGGGGCAGGATGAAAATGAAAATGCAGTTTGCTCTGTAGTTCAATGAGATATAACAGTGCTGAATAAGAAAATGAAAATGATTTAATCTTAATTTTATTTCTGACTCAAAAAAGGCAGCTTGACTTTGAAATTAAAAAGCATTTCTGCTATTTCATTTTAATTTTCAAAATTGAGATTTCAAAATGAATTTTGGCCACTTTTTACTTAGACATATATTGAAAATTAAATGTTAAATGTTATTTTACTTATCATTTTAATTAAGTTACAAATTGAGCAGTCTCGAAGAAGAAAATGAAAATGCAGTTTGGTTTATTCATTTTAAATTTTATTTATGACTCAAAAAAGGCAGCTTGACTTTGAAATGAAAAAGCATTCCTGCTAAACCATTTTAATTTTAAATACGTCCCATAAACGCTTCCATAATGAACGAACCATACACAGATTCAGTATCCTCAGCCGACCTCGTGTTTTAGTTTTTTAACCTTGTCAAACGTCGACCTGACCAACAGCAGAAAGGAAGCAGCACTTTATCGGCTGCTCATCTTACTCTGGTGCAGCTTCTCCTGTTTGCTCAAAGCAAACAAATACTCAGACCCTCCTGAAACAGCAACATCTTTCACAGTCTTGTCTGTCTAAAGACTCAGAAGGTACTCATTACAGCAGTCAGGGTTAAACATTTCACCTGCTTGAAACATATTAATCACTACAGTTCCTTTCAGGCTCACTGCTTAGGTAAATGAAAGTAGTGATTTTTATTATAATTCATCTTGCAGGCAGTGTTTCCACCCAGGAAGCTCTCATGCTGCATTAGATCTGTGAATCTGTAGAGCATTTCGATAGCTCAGTCAAGTACAGACTTTTGTTCTTAAAGCACTTTTGAATACTCATAGCTATTTAGAGCGTGGCAATTTTTACTTAGTAATTTTCAAGTTTACAGTGTTAAATTCTTTATATGTTTTGTAGAAGAGTCTAAGAAATGCAATGAAAGGAGGTATAACATGATATGCCTGCTTTAATTGCTATTGAGACCATTCCTGTTATCATCAGACAACCACAGGAATGTTTAATGGACTCGATCCCCGCTGTAGATGAAGTGATATGATGCCTGCACTTACTTACACTTGATCTGCACACATCTATAGGAAAAAGGCCCTCAAGAGTCGGTTCTTTTATGTAAACTAAACTTGCTGCTCTTCACACAGGCTTTATGTTGAAACAGCATTGAGTGTCATTAGAGTTTTTGTTCAGAAAGAGTTCTCATCAGCACAAAAGATGCAACGAGCTCTCATTTGTTTTGAGTTTCTCACTTTTAACTCCATCAGGGCAATGTGTTTATGATTTAAAATGTATGCATGCAGTGTAGTGTAGAAATAAGAAGTGAGCAACAAGCCAATGTGACAATGATCTAATGTTTAGTGTTGAACCCACATGCAGCCGAGGTAAAAAAAAATAATATGTAATAATAATTTCTATTTATTTAAACAAACAAATAAAAAAGTGATGGGGCAGCAAAAAATACTTGAAATTAAGAACATCATGGAGGACTAGAGCATGGCAGGCTGGGAAGCACAATGCACAGACAAAGGAGAAAACAGAGACACTGAGTTTAAAGGGAGACTGACAAGACAATAATGACGAACACCTGGGGGGATTAAGATTGAAGACAGGTGAGACAGGAGCTGACAACAAGGAGGAAAGCACTGGGAAGTGCAGGAAACATCTAAACACAGATTCCCACATGATGTTGACACTGAATTAATCTGTACCCACCAGACGCCGTAAACATGCACGCAAAATGATAGAAAAAATGACAGCATGCACACATGACTTAAACTGAGTCACTGATCTTCGTTGTATCAAATCTAACAATTAATTAAAACATTTTTTAAAGGCAGTCGCATAAAATATTGCAGCATTTTTCATCCGGAGCTGTGCATACTTTTTTTCTGCAAGTGCTTCCAGTGGTGCATTTTAGAAAATGCTGCAGACTGAAAAGCAGGTGAGCAATTTTACAAAAAAATACATTAAAAAATAAATAGATAACAAGTGGGTGAACTGTGCCAGACAGAGCAAGTTATAACAGTATGATGGGCAGCATGTGCAGCTCCTGAGCACAGTCAGGTATCAAAATAGCTACTTGAGTCTTTCAGAATAAAACTGAGATGGGTTTCATTAATCTGTAAAACATGGTGTGTTCAGATCTCTTAAAGATTTATAATCAATTTCTCATGTAAAACTTGCTGATATTCTGGGAATATCCTCATGTACAGTGTGTAATTAAAATGCTAAGGTAACTGAAGATATTATTTGTACACCGAGCAATGCTGAAAATCAATCCTGAACGGTGGTGATCTTTATGCCCCCAGACTGTGCTGCAATGAAAACAGGCATGATTCTAACGTCAAAATCAATTTATGAACTTGGGAACACTTGCAGGCGAACTGTGGGAAAAAAACTCTGCGTACAAAATGAATGTCATAAATAAAAATGATAGAAAACAGGACATCAGCTCGTCAGCTCAAACAAATTGTGTGAATGCTTATGAAGCATTCACACTACTGTGAACCATATTGCTTCCATACATTTTTCGGCATGATTCTCGTCAAGCAGTTTTCAAGCTATTTCAACAAATCGTGTATCAACACGTTCAGCTCTTTCAAGACAATCCTGATATGACTTTTGGTATTGGTGCAACTGTAGATTTTTTATTTATTTAGCCTTTTGTGCTAATTTTTTTCTTTTAAATCTTTAGATCTGTTTATAACCTTTTTCTGCTCCTTTCACAATTTGATCTGGTTCAGCTTCTTTCATCTTCCTTGTGCAATTTTTTATTTTATTTCAGCTACTTTCAGCTAATTTCAGCTGATTTTCAGCTGTTTTGTGCTCCGTTCAGGATCTGTCTGCTAAGTACAATATTTTAGTGCTTCTTCTAACTGCTTTCTTCTAATTTAAGCTTGTTATGCTCCTTTCAGCTTATTTCTGCAAGTTTCAGATGATTTATGCTATTTCAGCTATTTAGCTATTTTATATTAATTAAGCTTTTTCAGCTAATTCCACATTTTTACATTCATTTCAACTTTTTTCAGCTTAATTCCACAATAATGTGCTCTCTCCACTTACTGGTAATTTAAGCTTCTTTCTGCCTTTTTAGCTACTTTTCAGCTGTTTTGTTTTTGTGTGCTAATTTTAGCTTTTTTCAGATAATTTCCACTTATTTGTGCTAATTTCTACTTCTTTCATCAAACATGCTCTTTTTGTTTTCTTCTGCTAATTTATGCTTATTCCACCTTCCCAGCTACATTTTTTGTAGCATTTTTAAGCTAATTTCAGCTGTTTTCAGATAAATTCTAGTTTGCTACTTTCAGTCTAATTAACTTATTTCTGCTAATTTCAGCTTGTTATATTCGTTCCCTTAATCAGTCAGGTTCACTCCGTGCAACACTATTGCTATGGGACTTGCGCCCCCGCGCGATTACCCGAAGGAATACATCCACGCCTTTACAGCACTGGGCGTCAGCGTCACCTCAGAGGCCCCACCCTCTGGGTACTTAAGACGCTAGTGCCCATCCATCGGTCTCTTTTTGCCCTTCACCTGGCTTAAACCTGAACTTCGTGGGACTTCTCTGTAGACACATCGCTCCTCAGAGGTGAGCTCACTCCCTACGCTGAGCGTACACAGAAATTTCCTTCGTATTGCTGGGCTAGCAAAAGCTAGTCCAGCACCTTTTTCCTTAACCTCAAAGTTTTCTTCTCTTCTCTCTCCGCAGCTGCTTCGCTCGACGGCGCTAACTGCGTCACATCGCTACCCTGCTAACGAGTAGCAGGCTAGCCAGCGAAAGCGACGCAATGGAAGAAACATCTCGGACAAGGATTTTAAGACAACTTGCTCTTTTCTTCTCGGCCATGGCTCCCGAGAAGGGAAAGCGAAAACCCAGAATTCCAAAAAAGGCCAGCAGGACGGCGAGTCCCAGCTCGCGTGCCTGCCCCAGCGGCTGCGGATATTCCTTATCGGCGACGGACACCCACGAGGCCTGTCCTGTCTGCCTGGGGATGTTGCACGCAAAAACGGCGTTGGACGCCCCCGACGACTGTCCACACTGCAGCCAGATGCTGGAGGTGGTGAGGAGACGCCGCATGGATATTGTGGCCAAAGCCATGGGCGCCACTGCGGCGCCAACAGACCCGGATCTCACAGAAGCTCTCACTCCCACGCCGGAGCTCGAGATCATGGATCTGGGGGACAGTGGACAGGTCGAATGGGGAGACAGCCCAGACATGGCAGCCCCCATCGGGGACTCGACAGCCGAATTTAACACTCGAGGCATGATGAACACGGACGAGATCTTGCTAACAGCCTCAGGTGAAATTTCTGGTGATGAAGCTGACAACGAGTATGAAGGAGAGGAAAAAGACCTCTCACAAACCTCTCACAGAAACTGGTTCTTGACTCAAAAAAAAAAGATGATGAACAACAACACAGCAACCTTTTAAAGACAGTCACTATGAAGGGAGAGGGCTGCCACCCCCCCTCCCTTGCGGTGCATGGGGTGCCAGGTCAGAACAATGAACCCCAGCAAGGCACCCCGGGACTGTCTGCAACAGACAGACCTTGCGGCGTCCGCGGGCGGGCATTCCGGCTCACACACGGCTGGATGGGGGGAGTAACATACTCACCCCCCCCCCCGCGCCGCAGGAGCTTGGGGGGCCGGCAATACACCAACCCCCCAAGCTCATAGCGCATCTGCTTGCCCGGAGGGCGTGTAGGCTGAACACGGTGACCATGACGACGGTCTGTCGTGGCCACCAACTGCATTTCAGCGGATGACCGCACCGGTCCACGGGGGTGCTACAGCCGCCTGCAAGTCCGGGCCGTGCACACATGCTGAAAGGGAAGACGCCAGTAATACTGCAGAAATTGCAAATAAATGTTGTCACATTACAAACAATGCACCCTGGCCGACTCGGATAATTTTTCCTCGTGCCCAAGAGAGTCTGGACCTCGTGAATTGATCTGTAGGTGCTGAGCAGAAAAATAAAAATTTTACAGCTCTAGCGCTCAAACTGAGACAGGCTTTCCAGCCTGTAAAACCAGCAGGCCACACACAATCAGTGGATCTGGAATATGTGACCAAACTCAGTGCGTAAGCTCGAATGCACCTTTAAATAACGACCCCTCATCGGGAGGTTTTCAGCTCCTCATAAAACTGCAAGAAAGCACTCTGATTAAACCACAAACTACCGTATTCCAGGGTGTATGGGTCATCATCACCATTTTGGTCAAGGCATGTCCATCAGGGAAGCGGGTCTCTTCAATACGCTTCTGTCAGGAGAGCTCTCGACGGGGTCAGAGAGTGATCCTCACGCTCTCCTGACACCTCTTGGGCCCCTTCATGGCAGCCATGCCCTGCGCGTTGTACGCGCTAGTAAAAAGACATGCTCTGCAAATATGGCTAAGCAAGCGAACGAGCCCTGCCCCCTTCGGGTGAACAGGGAGGACCCTGATCACGAGTTTCCACATCAGCTTCCTGGAATTGAGGCCAGCTCCAGAGCAGTGGTGGAACTGGAGGCTTGTGGACCAGATCTGGCCACGGTGCAGCCAGGAATCCGAAAGTCTGTCCGCCTGCAAAACCTGCACGCTCTACGACCCGTGCCTCTCCCTGAACGAAGCAAACACAGACGCTCTGGCCCATGGATGGCCAGCATGGGCGCTGCGCTGCACTTCTCCCCCGCACCTCTAATTTGGGTGACGCGGGAGCATACATGCAGGGGAGACCCCTATTGTTGTCCCCCAGATGGCCATGGGGCCCGTGGCCCTTGGAGGTGTGATCAATGCTGATACACTGGCAGCTGCTCCCCCTCAGGGGCCTGCTCACTCAACCACACGAGCAGCCTCTCCACTTACGTCCAGGGCTGTGGCAAATCTCAGCTTGGTTGCTGAGAGGAACAAACTGATGGCCTCAGGCCTCCCCAGCAACATGATAAACACGATCCAGGGAGTGAGAGCAATGTCAACACAGACTCTCAACGCTCGCAAATGGTGTGTTTTTGAAGCTTGGTGCATGGAAAGGAATATTGTTCCATATTCCTGTGACCTGGTCCAGCTTCTTACCTTTCTGTAGGATCTGCTGGAAAAAGGCAGCTCATTTTCCACCATTAAGGGGTTTTTGTCAGCCGTCTCGGCTTGCCACAAAGGCTGGGGGGGAAAAAACACCCGGTGCACATCCTCTCATGATACGGTTCATGAACGGTGTATTGAGGAAAAGACCTCCCAGCAGGACTCTGGCCCCTGACTGGGATCTCCAGTTAGTCCTGAATGCTCTTTGTGAGCCCCCATTCGAACCTCTGAGCAACGTTAAGATAGATTTGCTATCTTATAAAACTGCTCTGCTCTTGGCTCTTTGCTCAGCTAAATGTGTATGTGACCTCCACGCTTTATCTGTGCACCCAATGTGTACAGTTTGCCCCTGATGGGTCAAAGGTCACCCTATGTCCTAACCCCGCATACGTGCCAAAGGTCCCAACTTTGAATCCCAGAAGTCTGGACTTTGAACTTTCTTCATTTCCTCCTGCTCCCGTCCTCACTGAGGAACACAGGAGTTTGAGAGCACTCTGCCCCATCAGGGCCTTGGGTGCTTACATTGAAAGAACAGCCGATTGGAGGAAAACAAACCAGCTGTTTGTATGTTTTGCTAACCCGGCTGCTGGCAGGGCCCTGTCAAAACAGCACCTCTCACACTGGGTGACTGAGGCCATTAAAAGGGCGTACAGTAGCAAAGGTCAACAGGTGCCCTTGGGGGTACATGCCCACTCCACTCGAGGCTTGGCAGCCTCGTGGTCACTGTTCAAGGGCGTACCAGTGGCAGACATATGTGCAGCTGCAAACTGGAGTTCTACAAACACGTTTGCAAAACATTATAGTTTGGACGTTACTGCATGTGACGTCACTCAGGCTGTCCTCTCTAACACACAGTAGAGAGCAGCCGAAAGAGGCCTAATGTATAAAGGCAGAAGTTCTCACAAGCATGCATTTTACTGAGCATTTCAAGGGCGTGAATGAATTACGTTCCCATAGCAATAGTGTTGCACCGAGTGAACCTGACTGATAAAGGGAACTGAAAGTTATGCACCATAACTCATGTTCCCTGAAGGAAGGGAACGAGGTGCAACACAGTTGGCCCTTTTCAATGCCAAAGCTCGGTGAAGTGCACTTGGAGACCGATGGATGGGCGCTAGCGTCTTAAGTACCCAGAGGGCGGGGCCTCTGAGGTGACGCTGACGCCCACTGCCGTAAAGGCGTGAATGTATTCCTTCAGGTAATCGCGCGGGGGCGCAATTCCCATAGCAATAGTGTTGCACCTCATTCCCTTCCTTCAGGGAACATGAGTTATGGTGCATAAGATGTTATTAGATGTTATTATCCTAGATGTTATTATTGTATTTCTCTTGCATTTGTTGTTGGATGTAACTGGGACCCTGTGTACATAATCTCGTTTTCAACACATGTACTACATGCGGTGCAAATGACAATAAATTCTCTCTGACTCTCTGACTCTGACTCTGATAACTTTCAGTTTCAGCTTATTTGTGCTAGTTTAAGATTTTTCTGCTGTTTCAGCTACTACAGCTGTTTTATGGTAATTAAGCTTTTTCAGCTAATTGCACTTTTTTTACATTCATTTAAAAAAAATTCAGCCTAATTCCACAAAAATGTGCACGCTCTCCATTTATTGGTAATTTAAGCTTCTTTCTGCCTTTTTAGCTACTTTTCAGCTGTTTTTTGGTAATTTCAGGTTTTTTTTCCCCCAGATAATTTCCACTTATTTGTGCTAATTTCTGCTTCTTTCATCAAACACGCTCTTTTTGGTTTCTTCTGCTAATTTATGCCTATTCCCCCTTCCCAGCTACTTTTTTTATTATTAGTTTTTTGCATTTTTTAAGCAAATTTCAGCTGTTTTCAGGTAAATTCAAGTTTGTCATGCTGTTGCTACTTTCAGTCTAATTAACATATTTCTGCTAATTTCAACTTGATATATTCGTTTCAACTTAATTCTGCTAGTTTCAGATTTTTCTGCTATTTCAGTTAATATTTAGCTGTTTTATGCTCATTTTAACCTTTTCAGCAAATTTCACCTTTTTTTTAGCTCATTTCCGCTCATTCCACTTCCTGCTAGTAGTTCAAGCTTATTTCCGCCTTTTCAGCTACTTTTCCAGTAATTTTTGCTCATTTCAGCTTTTTATCTAAATTTTACATGTTTGTGCTCATTTCTGTTTATTTGAGCCTAATTCAGCAAATATGTGTTGTTTTTGCTTTCTTCAGCTAATTTAGGCTTGCTCTTCCATTTCAGCCACATTTCAGCAAGTTTTTACCTATTCCAGCTGTTTTTCAGCAAGTTCTTCTGCAATAAGTGTTCACACTGCATTTTCACAAGAAATGCAATTTTCTAGTTTAAAATTAGCCTGGTTGAAACCAGACCCTTGTCCTTCACTTCGCTTTGTACTAGGGTCTGGCATTCCTCCCATAGAAACGATTTCTCTGGCAGATTTTTGAATGGACCAATCAGAGAACAGAAGGCAGAGTTTTGTTAGTTTAGCCTGGCGAGGTCCAGGCTATTCAGATAAATTGCTCAGAAACCAAAAGGTGGATATTTTTTCTGCCACCAGTGTGTAATTATATGTCTCTAATTTACTGACTGTTGGCCTAGATTAAACATTTGAGATAAAATTCGATTTTTTATCATTTATTTTCGTAGCGCACCCGAGGCTGTTTGGAAAATGTCAAACCGAAACTAGTTAAATCCAGCAGATTTGACCATTTCGTGAATTGATTTAGGAACTGTTAAGCTCAGGAGCACTTCTGATATAACGTCAGATAAGAAATATATTTTTTATCAGCTGAGAAATAATAGTTTTACCTTGTTTTTCATGAAAATTCCTTCGTGGCGGCAGCCATCTTGAATGACGACGTCAGTCGACGTCGTTCAAAACTCCGCCTTCTGCTCTCTGATTGCTCAGGAACACTTCTGATATAACGTCAGCTAAGAAATATATTTTTTATCAGCTGAGAAATAATAGTTTTACCTTGTTTTTCATGAAAATTCCTTCGTGGCGGCAGCCATCTTGAATGACGACGTCAGTCGACGTCGTTCAAAACTCCGCCTTCTGCTCTCTGATTGGTCCGGTCAAAAATCGGCCGGAGAAATCGTTGTCTATGGGAGGAATCCCAGACTGTGCAGTGAAGGGAAATGAGAATTGAGCGGAGCTGTGCAGGAAGGCGAGGGCCAGGCTAGTTTAAAATGGACTGAGATAGAAAATATCTTGTGATCAAACAGAAACCACTGGACAAAGTTTAATGAAACTGTCAGAAAGTAATCATTGGCTGTTGTTATGCTCACTGGTTTCTCGGGTTTCTACTGTATAGGACAAACTTTCTCCTCTTTTGCTTGTTTACAGGCCTGCTGTCTCACCATGCTGCACAACTGGAATCACTTCCTACTCATCAGAGGACTGCATAAAAGCTTCAGTGATCCAGTGCCACACCCATTTTCCCTTGCATTTCCACTTGACTCTGAGCATGTGGTTGATTCTGAATTGATCTCTGTGTACAAAGCATTTGAGCAACTCTGACTGACAAGATATCTGTTATCTTCTGTGAACTTTACTATTGAAGAAGCTTTGTTTAGATGGGATGTTCGGTAGTGGTTCTCTGCCATTTAATTTAATCTAGTTTTTCTCCTGTTTTGTGGCCAGCCAGGGAGCTATGTTTTGTTAGATGAGTGGTGATTTTGTTTTCTAGCCAGAAGGGGCGTTCTTGTGTTAGTTTTTGGCTTTGGAGACCCTGAAGTTCTTCCTTCGATTGAACGCCTAAAACCGTTATGAATTTTTTGTAATACCAAATTGGGTTGTTTTTGAGTTTTACCTTTTTGAGTTTACAATTTTGTGTTGTACCCTGTGCCTCCTAGACTCGAACCAAGTGTTGTCACATCTACTTTTGAAATTATCCAATTTAAATTGGCAGCCATGGCTGACTGACTAGGAAATGCATAAATGGCTACAATTCACTTTAACAGATATTGTGCTAACATTTAGTGTGAAATTCTCAATGCTTATTCCAAGTGCTACTCAATATGCAAATTATTTTCATCAAACTAGCAGTACCCATTTGGAGTGAACTGTTAGTAAAATATCAAATGAACATTTTTATTTTATTTTTTATTTTACAAAGGCTTACATTAAAAGCAAGCAATAAATGTATCGGAACTATGCTGAATCAAGATATTATTTGTTTCTGTGCAAAAAAAATCTAATTTAGACTATTTTATTTCTTGTTTATCATTATTTTAAAGTTTGACTTCATGTGGTTTTATATATATGCAACAGAAAATGGAGAACTTGAGTTGGTAGACTGAACGAAGGGCAACGCGGTCAATCAAAGGCCACATTTCCTCTCTCGGCTCTTGCTTTGGGGTCTTTCCGGCGGCAGTTCTCTGATTTGACTTTGATGTGCCAATTTGTGCCTGATGAACAATTGTCTGGTTTGCTGATAACTTGTGGGAGTCAAGTGTATTCTGGTGGCTCTCAATGCAAATGGGAGATATTTGGACCCTTCAAATCACGACAGTAGCCCCTCCACATTTGCCTCCCCGTTCCGTGAGTAAACTGACCAATTAGCTGAGTTTGAAGAAGCCATTTTTGATTAGCGCAATCAGTAAACAGCAAATTCTCTTGTTTGATTGTCCCTCTGATTAAATGAGCTGTCACTTGAGAAGTTGCTTTAGATTTTAATTCATGGCCTTATATCACTGAAAAGTGTGGTAATTACCCAATCCGCTCTGCACAGTTCAACACTTGGATTCAAATTCATCCATACTGCTAATGTCGATGACCTCATTTTCCCACCCAAAGTTTCTGAAGTAGTCTCTGAATCCAGTGAATCAGGCGGGCAGCAGAAAAGACATGAAGATAATAAGAGAAGACTGTACAACGCAATCAAACGAATACAAATGACACACAACAGTATACATTTTTTTCCGTCTTTATTTTACTTCATTTACCTCCCATCTCCATGGCAACGGGGTGCTCAGCGCGGAAGAATGATCAGATAAGAGAAACATCTTCATTTTAAAAACCTCATTATTCTCACCCATCTCTGAGTGGCTATGCATTAGTCTCTAATTAACACTATAGAGCAGCTAATGACCAAAAGACTGTGATAAGTGATAAATTATAACATTGTGCAACCAAATTACCAGCTTCATAAAGAATACGTATTTAGAGCTTTGAAATGAGAGGATTTTTTTTTTAAAAAGCTAAAAAATGAAAGATGTTTATCAGTTTTTAGTTGTTGATTAGGATTGTAAAGGATGGATGGATAGATATGATACTTTATTAATCCCAGTTGGGAAATTTGAGTCACCAGTGGCGTTTGCAAAAGATGGCCAAAAAACATGGAAAAGCAGAATACATCAAATGGAATGTGTACATAATGAATAATGAAAAATGTATTTAGGTTATCAAATTATTTCCTTTATGATAAAAATGTTTAACTGAGTGTGGGGGGGATGTTACTCTGCGTTTGTTTTTGTTTTTTGGCCTTCAAGCCACAAAAAGTGAAGACAAAGCATTAATTTGACAAAAGCTGACTTCCTCAATTGAGAAGGAAAGACTTTTCAATCGTTTAATTAAAATATAACGTGAGCCAATCCCGTGGCAGCTGTGATGGTAGAATTGTTCAAGGCTTTCGAACCTGAAGATCAGGAACGAGAGAAACTTCCAGACAAACTAGAACAAATAGAAAGTTACGGACGTGTTGTTTGTCCCAAAAAATGATGTGAAGCACACAACCATGTTTTGAGGTATGAACTTAAAGATTATATCATGTCCCCTGACCCTGATTTAACGTTGCATTATTTTCACATCCTTTATTTTTTTTTAGGGTAGTTTATTTAAAAAGAGAATGTTTCATAAAATAAAGCATTTTTATTAATTGTACTTTAAAAAATTTTTTTATTTTTTATTTATTAATTTTATTAATTTTAAATACAACACAAAACAATCTCATATTTGGGACTGTACAGTATAAAAGTAAAATGAAGAGATGCAGAAAGAAGAATTGTTTTTTTATTTTTCTGCCCCCAATTACAAAGATAATTCAAACAAGACAAAAAAAAGAAGAAGAAAAACCAATCTAAAAAGTTACATATTAAAACAAAACGTAAATGATTTACAAGCTTTACCCCAAACATCAATACAATAGATTATGTGTGGGACAATAATTGTAACAAGTATAGAGCTTTCTCATTTAACAGATTCCTTACTCTACAGCAATTGCTTTAGCTATTTTTGTCCTGACAGAATGAGGTTTCCACGTCAGTTTATTGTCAATAATAACACCCAAAAACTTCATTTCACTCACAAGACAAATCTCAACACCATCAATCATAAACGGAAAATCCACAGTTTCCCTTTTTCCACTGAATATCATGTACTTTGTTTTATCTAATTTCAATGATAATTTATTCATCTTAAACAAATTTTGTATATTTACAAATTCCGTCTTCACAAACTCAAAAATCTGATCCATATCATTTCCCGAACAAAAAAATGTATCGTCAGCAAAAAGTATACATTTGAGAAGTCCTGACACCTCAACCAACTCATTGACTTACAGAATAAATAGCTTTGGTCCAATTATAGAGCCCTGGGGGACTCCACATGTAATATTACATACCGGTAAGTCAGATTTTACATCATTAATTTGTACAAATTGTTTTCTGTTTGTGAGATAGCTGGTTGCCCACTGCAGTGCTGGTCCTCTGACACCATATTTACTTAAAGGTATTGTGACATGATTTTGTAAATTTGAATATTTGTCAGAACATATATATCTTATATCATTGAGCTCTGGTCGTTTTTGCATAATCAATTATAAATATGTAAAATTTTTATTCTAAATTATGGTAATGTTTTTCTCTGGTACTTGCTGGGATACACCCCTAAAATTCCGCGCATTTCCGCAATACGTCATCACCAGTCGTCGTCGCCAGTCATCAACGTCACAACGGGCAGAAGGCAGAGCCTTGCCCGTTTGTTTTGTGTGTTAACTGCTTGCCATAGAATTCATTTCCTGAAAGATCGGCTCTTTTTTTTGTGTAACTTGAAAAATGCCGTCACGTTGTAGCGCATTTGTGTGTTCTAATATCAGCAGTGAACAAGTGATTCTTCACAAATTTCCAAAAGATGAGAAACTTCGACAAGAATCAGAATGGACCAGACAAGGACCGGTGGGTTCCTACTCGTATGTCTGCAGCGACCATTTTACTGCCGATTGTTATCTGGAAAGACCTGGTTTACAAGAATCTTTAGGATTACCAGTAAGATTCAGAAGACTTTTAAAACCGGATGCTATTCCTACTATTTTTAAAAGAAAATCTACAGAAGAAAGTCCCACAGGAGCTACCATGCAAACAACGCAGGGACCATCGGAAGACTGTCCAGGAGATGAGTAAGTCTTTGTGTAAACATAATCGGAGGTGTGTAGTGTTTTAGATTCTAAACTATATATTTTACGTGAGTTCATGTTGTTTTACTTTATACACTGTGAGTGTATGAAGCCAATTATCACGGCAGATTATTTATGTTCGCTGCTAACAAGCTAGCCGAATCAGTAGCACACACACTTTTCTAATAATGTATTTTTAAATTATGTCTGCATCTGTAGTTTCTTTTTATTCGGGGAGGGATATTAATGAGAGTTTTGGATGATTTACTGTCTTAAAATGATATATCGCTGACGCAACCGGTAATAAAAAGCCGAGGTAGCAGCTAACACACTAGCCGAGATACAGTACAGGCCACGTTGCTATTTATGCATTTTTAAATTATGTCAGCGCAATCGGGTAACATCTGTTGTTTTCTTTTTATTCGGGGAGGGATATTAATGAGAGTTTTGGATGATTTACTGTCTTAAAATGATATATCGCTGACGCAACCGGTAATAAAAAGCCGAGGTAGCAGCTAACACACTAGCCGAGATACAGTACAGGCCACGTTGCTATTTATGTATTTTTAAATTATGTCAGCGCAATCAGGTAACATCTGTTGTTTTCTTTGTATTCGGGGAGTGTTTATTAATGAGAGTTTTGGAAGATTTACTGTCTTAAAATGATATATCTCAGACGTGACCGGTGTCAGGGACTCTGTTTGCCAAGATGGCTGCTAAGAAACATTAGCCGAGAGCCCGGAGCAAACACGTTGCTAATAATGTATTTTTAAATTATGTCTGCGCGATCAGGTAACATCTGTAGTTTCTTTTTATTCAGGGAGGGTTCATTAATGAGAGTTTTGGATGATTTACTGTCTTAAAATGATATATCTCAGACGCAATCGGACATGCTCCCCATTATTATTTAAATGCACGTTGGAGCGTGCCTTCCCGTAGTCACGTAGGCACGTCACAATGAAGTTTTTGCGGAAATGCGCAGATTTTTAGGGGCGTATCCCAGAGAAAAAAACTACCATAACTTGGAATAAAAATTTAATATATTTATAATTTATTTTGCAAAAACGAACAGAGCTCAATGATATAAGATATATATGTTCTGACAAATATTCAAATTTATAAAATCATGTCACAATACCTTTAATTTCTCAATAAGAATGGTATGGTCAACAGTATCAATTACTTTCTCAAATCAACAAAAAAACTAAGACCATACCTCTTTTGATCAACAGCAGTGGGTATTTGCTCCATTAATTCCATGATAGCATTTGAGGTAGAAGTTTTTGTTCTGAATCCATACTGACTATTACTCTGAATATTATGCTTGTCAATGAATTGGTCTAGTCTATTCACAAATAGTTTTTCTAATATTCTAGAAAACTGTGGCAGTAATGATATTGGTCTATAGTTACTAAATATACTCTTGTCAACGTCTTTGAATATGGGTACAATCTTAGCAATTTTCATATCGTCTGGAAATATTCCAGTTGAAAAGGATAAATTACATGTACCAGTATATGTAAATGGCTCAATGATATGACCCATTATTTCCTTCACTAGCTTCATGTCCACGTCGACCCAATATTTTGATCTTTTATCAGAATTTATTTTGACAACATTTATTATTTCCTCCTTATTTGTTTCCTGAAGATAAATACTGTTTATACAACTGCTTGTATGATCTACATTGTTGCTTACTATTAATAATAATAATAATAATAATAATGTCACATTTTTGTCATCTGTGTATGTTTCCATACAAGACGAAATTTGACTCTGCATTTAACCCAATCACCACCAGGTGGAGCAGTGGGCAGCTATAGAAAGCGCGCCGGGGAGCCATTGGGATGAGGTGTGCTGCTCAAACACACCACAAGTTATGCCGTGACTGGGGTTTGAACCTATTGGTATTTTAGCTGCAAGATTTGGTCCCACATTCACAAAATATTGATTGAATCCATTTGCAATGTCGTGATCATTAAAAATATCCTCATTATATTTTTCAAAATGTGTTGATATACCAATCTTTGATTTTCGAGATTTTCAGGACACTATTCATCACTCGCCATGTTGCTTTGATGTCACCATTAGTTTTGTTTAGTAATTCACTGTAGTATTCCTTCTTGTGCTTTCTTATGCGTTTTTTAATTTCTTTTTAGAAAGTCACTTTAGTCATGATAGATTTACCTTTAAAGTTTGTTTTAAAGGTTTTTTTGTCTTAATGGATTTTGACTAGTTCTAACTCTCATTCACTCAAGAACATCAGTTTTTATACCAAATGTGTTTTTTTTTCATGTAAATAGCACAAATATAAAGTATAAAAAGAGACAGTATCACTTTTCATTCTTTATATATATATATTGCTACATTTGGGTGTAACTGGGATCTTGAGTACACAATTTTGTTCCACCTCATGTACCACATGAGAATGACAAAAAAGAAACTTGAACTTTTGTTGTTTGCATTATGAATGGAAACCCTGCTTCAATGTCAGTGTTTATTTGTTTTTAATAAAAAATACATGTAGATGTGTGAGAGCTTTTACATATAAAGTTGTATGAAAGTTCAACTTTTTAAAAGGCTAATCTTGTTTTAGTGTGAACATTAAACATTTAAAAATTTAAACAGGTCTGGCATAGGGTGAGGATGCTTCTTGGACTTCTCCCTGGAGATTTTCTAGGCAGAAGACCCAGGACACACTGGACAGACTTTGTCTTCTGGTTGGCTCAGGAACGCCTCAGAATCCTCCCAGAAGAGGTGGAAGAGGTGACTAGAGATGTCTGGGCCTCCCTCCTCAAGCTGCTGCCCCCACAATGTGGAACAAGAATAAGTGGATGGATGGATGGATGGATGGATGGATTTTTTGAACATTGTATAAAATATAAGATTCTGTATAATTAAAAAACATAAATTAAACCACCTAAAATCCAAAAATTGGTTGTGTTTTCATAGATTAACAATACAAATTGTTTCCAAAATGGATCAAAAAATTAATTCTGGTCGTAGAAAATGCTAAACTTTCAAAGTCAAGTCAAAGTCAAAAGTCAAAGTCAACTTTATTGTCAGATCTGCAATATGTACTGTACAGGACATACACAGGACCGAAATTGCGTTTCTCTCAGTCCCTCGGTGCAACAGTAAACATCTAAACATTGAAACACTGAAACATATAATAATAGACATAAGCATAAAATAGTAAAACTAACACTGTCCTGAGTTTTTTTTTTTTTTGCATAGCGGTGCAAGAGCATGAAAATCCACACCAACTCTAAAACTAAAACATTAAACATTTAATGAACATAATACTGTCCTGAGTTTTTGCATACTAGCACAAAAAAAAGAGTATAAAAAGTATAACTAAAATAAACTAAAGGTTTCTAGCATTGACATTTGCAAAGTGGCAAAGCAGCGTATGAGTCAATGTACACAGTATATGTATGAGGTAGTAGTTGATGTTGTTATAGAGGCAAAAAGTGGCATATGCAGTAAGGCACATTGGGCATCCCTAAATAAGACCGTTCAGAGCACACTGTATATGTACCAGCAGTGGTGTAGATATTAGAGTAGTGTAAATAAATGTAAACAGTAGTAATTACATGTAAGCAGTAGTAATAAAAGTAAACAGTATTAATAAATGTAAACAGAGAATGTAAACAGTATTATGATTATAGGCAGTGATGTAATACAGACATTAGTGCAAGTATGAGAAGTAGTGCAAACTGTATGAGCACATGACCGAGAGTTTAGTGAAAAACTTTGTGTTGAGTGATAATGTGTGAGAAAGTTTTAGTGTTAAGGCAGTTCAAATGGGAGGGGGGGCAGAGCAGGCAGAGTTTCAAGTAGACTATGGAAATTAAAAAGGAAAAAAGGAATTAAAAAAGGAATTAAAAAGGAAGTAAGGAAAAACTTCACATAGGGAGTTAATCAGATTAACATTTTCTGCATTTTAGTTCAACTTGTTGACATTCTGAGACACTGATATTGCTCAGTTGTCTACCTCCTAGTTTTTAAAAGGTGATTGGTTCCAAAAACAAAATGTTAAACGTGTATCACTGGGTTAAGTAAGGCTCCTATGGATTACCGTATTTTCCGGCCTTTAAATCGCTCTGCCCCATAAGTCACTTTAGTCCAATATGTCCAATAAATTGGAAAAATCCATAAACGTGTCGCACATCCGTATACGACGCATCTATTCTGCGTCACCGCTGACGCGTCGTGTATGTTACGTGTCACCGCTGACAGCCCGGAAATGTGGGCTGTGTTTTGCCCAAAATGGATTGGCTGCAAATGGCCACAGGAGCTCGCACGGAAGGACTTTATCAAGATTAACATGGTAAAAACAATGATTTTTTTGCTGAAAATTATAGCAAAGATGCCTGAGCTGAACTTTTCCTTAATAAATGCATGTAATGTTCAAATAAACTGAATTAAAAAAATAGTTTTGCTATTTTGCGTGTTGCAAAGCATGCACGCGCAGTGAGCGGATACGCTTAATTTCTTTTAAATTTAACAATATAAACAACAAAAAATATATATTTGTTGGCTGACTATTTGTTGGCTGACATTATAGTAAAAGTGTTTCTGATCTTAACTTTTCCCTAATAAATGCACGTAATTGTCAGATCAGCTGGATAAAAAAATTAGTTTCACTACGTGCACCACATCAGCCAAAAATTGGTCTAAAATATGGGGAAAAAATCCATAAATATGTCGCTTCGCCCCATAAGTCGCAGGACATGAAAATTAGTTAAAAAAACTGTGACTTATAGGCTGGAAAATACGGTAGTTTGGAACATTAAAAAGATGCTTGGTGTCCAAGCTTACTTAATAGAAGATCTTTTTAAAAAGGTACATTTTGTTCATTTAATACAATGCATGTAAAGTTTAGTTTATAGAGTAGAAATCCATATTGTCATCCACTGATGCCCCCGCATGATGCTCTAATCAATCCAGCAGAGACTGTAGGCGGACGATGAGTGAGTGTGACACAAAACAAGGATTAGGCCTGATTAGGGCTGTTTTAACATGTTCTGCTGATTAGAGGCCAGAGCATCTGACCGCTAATTAGATGTGAAGTGTGGCTGGCCGCTCAGGCAGGACAGCAGCTGGAGGAAGGGTTGGCAGACCAAACTCACCCCTCCTTCCCTCGTTCTCTTGTCCACTCTCCCCCACAAAGGGGTTTGGAGGCCCATTGATTGGGTGTGCTGCATTGTGGAGAGGGGACTTGAAAAAGAGCCCTATTTCCCTTTTTCTGTGCTGCTACCCCCTGCAGGGTGGAGTCAACACACCCATTCTGTGTGTTCGTCTAACCAGCTGGCTGCAGCGTGGCAAATCAACACTCCAGGTCCACCGTTTACTATGACTCCCGTCTGAAACTAAACTTTTGTCCCATGTGGACTGTGCCCTAATTGGTTTGTTTGAGACAAACTAAGATTGTTTGCTCTAATGAGGTTTTAATGAACCAATAACACACACAAGAGCCAATGAAGACTTGTCTGTTGTCAGGTAACTTCTTGTTATCTTTATTAAATATGAAGCAAAATGTTAAAGTCACAAATTCAGGTGTTTAGAAGATAAAATAACTAATGTTAGAAGTTTTCCTTGTCCACATTTTGTCTTCAAACAATGACTTTTATTTAAAAAAAGATTTGGGGTTTGTATCTTTGTTTTTAAATCGATCATCAGTTATATGTCTGTAGTTTTTGTCCTGTCTTTTCTGTGTCCTTGTGTTGCATGCACCCCCCAGTGTTCCCCCTCCTTGTGGTTCAGGTCCTGTCTCACCTGTGTCTAATTCTAATCACTCCAGGTGTTTTTCATTATATCTTGTTGGTGTTTGTATAAATTCTGCATCCTTGTGTCTTTTCATTTGTCTGGATTGTTATGTGAAAGCTTCATGTCATCTCCTTGTCTAGTCTTTTTTTTTTAAACAAGTGCTGCTGCCCCGTCAGCTTTTGTTTAATTTTTGTAAATAAATTGAATTTATTTTATTTATTAATTTTAATTTCGTTCAACCTTTATTTATACAGGTTAATCCCATTGAGCCTCTGGGACTCATGTACAAGAGAGACCTGATTTTATCAAAAAGTGATGACAACAATAGACAATCATAAAATAAAGCATTGCGAAGAACAAGTAAAAGAAAATGGTATTTAAAAAACAAAATAAAAATAGCTAGGAAGGTTGCAGTTACAAGGTGTTTCCTAGCATTCAGAGTTAGACATGATCTGTTTCTGAAAATGAAACTCTTATTCAGTTTTCTTATCAAGTTTTCCACGTGAAGCTTAAAGGAGAGATGTGAATCGACCAAGATACCCAAATATTTGTAGGAATCAAAAAACTCATAGGAACACCATTCGACGATAAAACTGAAGGAAGAACTGCTGGGACCAACTTCCTGTTTGAAAACAACATCCCTTTGGTTTTATCAGCATTTAGGACAAGTTTGAGACAGAACAAATCTGACTGGATGATGTCAAAGGTGGATTGCAAAAGCTGGAAATCCTTAGCTACTGTTTTAGCTAGACAATAAACAACTGTGTCATCAGCATAGAAATGTAAGGATGCATCAGGGATGCTCTGACCTACATTACCTATGTAGGTTGTGAAGAGGGTGGGACCTAAGACTGAGCCTTGAGGTACACCATTGTTAAAACGTTAAATCACTGGAAGAAGTACAATTATGTTGGACACATTGTCTGAGAGACGCCGATCTTAGAGAGAGTTAGTGAACCAACCAATGCTGTGAACTGAGAAACCAATTTCTGAGAGCTTATAAGATGTCATGGTCTACAGGGTCAAAAGCTTGAGACGGGTCTAAGAAAAGTGCAGCAATAAATAAATAAATAAATATTAAATTGAAATATTTTACTTTGGAGTCTCCTGTTGTCTGCCTGCAGGTGTGTTCAACTAAACTAAAACAACAGATCATGATGATGTCATGTTGAAGTAGTGTCAGATTCTCTTTTCTCTCATTTTATTTTAATGGAAAAACAAATAATGATGTTGCACTTAGAATTTTATTAAACTGATGCCAAAATATAAAAAATATATATATTTTTGGAAGGATCATTATCAACTATCTTACCTGTTGTAGATACGTTTTTGAACAACTTTAGTTTAGAACAACTTTAGTTTAGAGATAATAATTTTGATCAGATTGATGAGCTAATAATCCTAACGGGTCCGAAACCAATGTAAGTAGCTGTATTTTTTTTTTTTTTTCACAATTCAACCTCAATTTCATAGACGTTCATGCAGATAAGTGCTGTTCTCTAAACCTTTAAACTACATTCACATGGCTACTTTCATAGACTTCTGTGGTTCTTTGCACAGTCAAATTGCAACATCAGCAGCTGCTTGTAGCACTTCTGCTGCCACCATGGAGCACTTCTGTTAAAAAATATTAATGCCTGATGGTAATTTCAAGATGTAAAAAAAAAAATAGACTTTTCATTACTCAGTTTGAATTTTGTAAGACAACAATTTTTTTAAAGATGCTAGTACCGGTAATCCACTGTTATAACCCTGTTTAGACTAGCTTGTCTGTAAAAGAGCCGCGATTTCTAACCTGGGCTTGACCCAGTCGGACCCAAAATTCAAGCTGGGCCAAATAATGTGCTTGATGGGCCAGGCGGGTCGGTCCCCAACTTTTGATACGGTTCTACGTATCATACAGCACAAAGAAAACTAAATAAGAATGTACAATTGTCTACTTGTTGAGGAGGAGGCAGGACCGACCGGCCAATCGAAAGAGGTAAATAAAATGTCCTGTTAAGCTTCAGATGGATCATCTGATCACTGGCTGTGCGCGTCTCTGCACCATGCTATCATTTGCGGTTCGTCTGTACGTATAATAAATGGCCTATCTTTAGAGTTGAATTTTTTTAGGCTATTCATTTTGTATGTTAATATATATTTGGTGAAACAAGAAATCTTATCTTCCTTTCTTTGAATTATGTTTTTAAAATACAGGTAGTCCTCGACTTAAGACGTTTCGGGGTTACGACACGCATCTCCATAAAATATATATATATATATATATATATATATATATATATATATATATATATATATATATATATATATATATATATATATATATATATATATATATATATATATATATATATATATATATATATATATATATATATATATATATATATA